>JAVQJG010127600.1:0-11777 GCA_036024015.1 Craterocephalus amniculus | reverse complement strand
CTCTCTCTCTCTCTCCACACACACACACACCGGCGCACACACACACACTCACACACACCTGAGAGCAGCTCACACTAAGTGCTACAGCGTCGCATATTTCCACGTTTACCTACACATCGAGTGCCGGCGTGGCCCCCACTTGGCCCCTCCCCTTACCGGACAGCGCCGACACATTAAATGGGTTGAGTCTGTAACCGGGAGCAGTGGGAGATCCTTTCCCATCCCCACAGGCTGCATGACCGATCTGAGCTCTGTCACCGGGCAACCCTCCTCCTCATCTCCTCCTCTTCTTCTTCTTCCTCCTCTTCTTCTTCTCGGTGGTGTTACACTGAATTTCAATCGCGTTTTTCCATATTATAAGTGGCAAAGCGGCAGCAGCATCTCAAACCCAGACCCGTGGGCGGCTGCGGGTGGCGTGCGTCTGGGCCAGCTGATAGGACGAGGATTTCAAATCAACAACACCCCAAATTCTCAAGACATGGCGCTGAGGAGGGAGATGTAGAGATGCGATAGTTAGACATTCATGTGGGTCCGGGCTTCAGCTGAAAAACAGAGAGCATCATATCCTCCATCCTCCTCCTCCTCCCTCTCACCTAACCAGTTGATACATTTTTAAATAACTATCCAGAAAGTGCGGGGTACATGACACACTGGTGAATTCTCGAGGCAGCTCTAGCTGCGAGACTGAATGAATCCATCTGTGGCTGCCGGACGGGATCAAGCGCACAGGACGGAATCAAATGGACTAAACACATCTTGGCAAGTCCAAACACCCTGAGTCTCTCTGCCGCCGATAGTCTGACCGATTCGGGAGGGGGACTCTCACACCGGAGTACCAGTCGTTTCACAGGCAGGTAAGCTTAGCGTGTCAACTCTGGGTGTGTGCGTGTGTACTAAAGGTGATATGGGTCGTTAAAAAAGTGCCCACGCTTTGCTCCATCTGACGGCCGCAGAGCCGCGAAGGCGATTGCACCTGTTGTAACCTGTGTCAATGCTTGGGGCGCGCTTGTGCGCAAGCGTGTGCACGCGTGCATATAGCCATCAGTAAGCTCCACGAGCTGTTCCATTTTAATGGCTGACCCAAAAAAAAGGAAAAAAAAATTATGTGTGCGTGTTTTTGTTTGCATTAAATATCTGACTAACTGGCCCAATAAATCTCCTCAGTGACGCTGGCGTGCGTCGCGCGCGTCTGTGTGGGTTTGATCGATGTGATTAGGTGATTATAGATCCATCACACGCCATAAGTGTAATTACAGTGTAATTGTCAGAGCATGCAGCAGGGTGTGAAGCGCTCCATCATGCACTATATATCAGTCTTTGTGGCTTCATCGGCCGCCTTCCCGCTCACTCAGCCTCCAGCAGCTCACATGTTGGTTCTGATAAATGGGAATTGGCTGCAGTCTAAAAATCTAACTGTATTAATTTTCAATAGCAGATGCTCAGAAACTCCTCAGTCATAAAGCATGATGGCCGCATCTGTCACCTAACCGCTCTCATGATCTCAGACTTGTGGATGTGAACGGGTGGTGGACAACGGTTGTGGGTGCAAGCGTATTTTTTTTCTCCCCTCTCACGTGTAGGCCTATTTGTGTGTTTGCGTGGGTCGGATGGGAGGATGAAAGAGGAATAGCTGCGGAAAAGGAGGAGGAAAGTCGAAGATGGGGTTGTTAGCGTTGCAGATGTGCCAACACTTCTTTCATTGAGCTTACACCCAACTGACTGAAGGGCACGCATGATGCTCCGCAGCAGCTGACGGGGTCAGAGGGTGTAAAGCTGGAAGACCCAAGCTCAACTATGAGAGAGACCACTGTGGGCGACAGAATGAGCGGCAACATGCAGCTTCCTCTCTGGACAAAATGTTTTTAGAAAGCGGGATTGATGGGTGACATGAGACAGCTGAGATCACAGCTGTGCCATGTTTGCCCAAGGTGACTCCAGCACAGGACGCTGACAGAGTAGCATTGTTTGTGAGCTGGACACCAAGGACACACTAAATAATCTCATTTATGTATCATTTTATTAATGGTTTAAAGTCTGTAAATGTAATAAGAAGTCTTTTTTATTGATGGTTGCTTGTTGATGTAGCTCACGTCCTGCTCTCCAGAGCAAACCTGGGCACCGCTGAGTGGCCCTTAGCTTATTTCATGCTGGTTTTTGGTAAATGGTAAATGGCGGGGACCTTAATTCAAAACCTAGAGAAGACTAGCAGAGCAACCTAATGTTACTTTGAGGTGAAAGACATTTATTTATTTATTTATCTGTTATCTCCGGCCCTCTGCAGATCTCAGACACATCAAAGAGCTGCTGGAGGAAGTTAAGCAGAGTGATGCTTGTTTTGATGGTTAATTGGTGGCTGAAGGGAAACAGCATGTTTCCCTTGATCTGAAGGTTTGATTCTGTTTTTGGGCTTGTTTTTGTGATGGCCATGTTGTACATGTGCTGCTGGGGAAAAAAACACAATTGTGAACCTATCACTTCCCTTCCATTCGGCTAATGCATTTTCCTCTATGGGGACGATGGGAGGAAGGTGAGAAAAAAAATCTCCTTTCTCTCCGGTCATTTTTGGCTAAATCTCAGTTGTTCCTTTCCCTTCATCTCAGCCACTCCTCTGGGCTTAAATGGGTTCGGATCACCTGGCTGCGGAGTTGAAACTGGGCTCCCTGGCGTGCGGGTGACCCTGTAGTTCAAACACCGTCAGTCAGCCCACTTTCATTTGCTCCTTTCATCCCCCTTTCCCCGCACCCCACCTACCCACCCACATAACTGTCTGCTTTTATACCACTCCTCTTCCTGCACTCAGGCAGCGAAGGCAATGGAGCTTATCAGATGAAGGTGTTCTATGAAAGCCTGTCGCTGTCAGCTCTGATGTCCATCTCTGTGACAACAGTTGAAACACACACAATCCAAAAGTATAAAGAAGAATAATAGAAAGTGACAGGAAAAAAAGAGAGAAAGGGTTATATTTGTGTGTACGTGTGTCTGCTGGATTTTCAGTGAGTGGGAGTTTTTGTCAAGGGAACAATTGTGAAAGCAGATGGCATGTTGAAATGTATTTTCATGTTAATTCACATCATATGTCTTAATAATTTGTCCACTAAGTGGATAATTTCTGTTTCCTGTTATCATTAGAATTAGGGGATTTCAGCCTCTTGTGGCAAATAATCATCCTATAACATCTTCATTACTTTCCATTGTGACTTTCCCTCATTTTATAATAATTTCTTCATCTTGGTTTATCATTTTACATCCCCTCATAAACAATCTGCATTTGTGATGCCCACACAGATTTGAGAGTATTAAGTTAAATGATCACACTGGAAGGCAGAGTGGATATGTATGACAGAGACGAGGGATAAATGCTCAGATATGAGGACAATATGATGGGGACTCTGTCCTGTGAAAGTCCATTTGCAATGCATGGCCCTGCAGTGAAAGAAGAGAATCAAATGAAAAAGTTGAAAAGGTTAACGAGAATAATTTTTTTTTGAGACCGTATAGTGAAAAGAAAATTCCCCTGCTGGTGTACATTATGTGAAATTCTAATGAGCCATAGTTACCTGCGCCAAAGAATGGGACTCGGCTGAGGTGACTACAGAAAGTGCATTTATCCAGAGCTCATACATAAACCATAAAGAGATGCAGCATCTCACCATTTGAGGGAAAATGCAAGACTATCGGTTTTTGTTTTTGTGTATAACTCCCCTCAGCTGTCCAGGGTTCAGATTTCAGACTGAAGTCCTGCTTTGACAAGATTACTCGCTCAGCTGTATCACATTTTAACTTGTGCACATTTCTTAACATTTCATATGCATGAAGATGAACCAACAACAAAAAAGCTTTTTGACTAAAATTTACAGTTTCAAAATCATGAAGCATTAAAATCCACCACCATCTTTCCTTTTAATGAAGGTGTTAACACCTGTAACAAAGGTTTCTTTTAACAAAAGAAGATATAGTTAAACATGGATGTCCGGTTGCTGTTTAATTCAAAACAGACTAGTGTGTTGCACCCGAAGTGAACTAACACTTTGAATGTGAAGGGCGGCAGAAAACATGAAGCTACAAGATTTTTGCAAAGTAGCCTACAATTTGCCTTCAGTTTTTGCTGTCAGCTTACTCATCATGCCAAAAAGCACATACAGCATTACGTGTAAAATATTCATTTAGTACTGCTTGAGTTTGTCATTTTACTCTTAAAATTTAAAATGAAGTCAGACTGGATGGATGGTGGCGGACAAGCAAGAAAACAAAGTTTGACTCCAAACGTTGCTACATAACTTCTTACTTTTCTACCCCAGTGTCAGCCATGGTTGTTGTGTCTTGGAAAACACATTACATGAGTTTGTATTTCAGCAGTTCATCTCTAAGCAAAACAACAAGCAGTATAAAATATTCGCAGTTCATAAATTTCCTGCTCTTTACTGTGATAGTGCTACATTTCTGACATGAGTTGTCATATTATACAGCTGCTCTACACTCAGTGGCCACTTTATTAGATGCACCTGTTTGATTGCCTGCTAACGATCCAGCCAATCACATGGCAGCGACTCAGTGTATTTAGGTATGTAGACATGGTCAAGTTGACTTGCTGAAGTTTAAAATGAGCATCAGAATAGTGGGAAAAAGTGGGAAAAACCACTGTGGCATGGTTGTTAGTGCCAGATGGGCTGGTCTGAGTATTTCAATTTCAATATTCCATTTAGTTCAGGTCAGCTTTATTTCGATTGCACCCGTTTGCAACAAAGTCCTCTACAAGTCATTTTCCTTCAAGCCAATTCATAAAAGATAATAGCCTAGCTAAGGAAACCAACGGAAGGAACCTTCAACCTGATGGTGGAGCAAAACTGAATTTGGAATTCCAGGTTCCTTCCTTTCTTCCATTTCCAGGTCTCCTCCTTTTCTGATAAAGAGACCAGAAATCGACCACTTTGATTTGCTATGCATGACTAGTGACTTTAAAAAGTTAACCTCTTTGAATAAATTCTGGTAGACCTCTCACTGAACCCGACTCAGGACCTCCTCAAGATTCAAACCCGACACTTTCGGAGTGTTTCCACCACTTGGCTGGAGACAATCTGGAGACATTTGGCGCTAAATACACAAACCCTGCATCTCTGCAGAGTCATCCCCTGTGAATGAAGCATCACTTTCCTTTTTTCCAGACTTCTGGACGATAACTTTCTGCCTGCATAACTGAATTCTGATGAAAAATGTTTCAACTTTTTCTCATTGAGGAAATACTTGAGATGGTCAATCTTGTCTTTAGAACAATTTATCATCGATAGCAAATGATTAATTTCTTTTTTTCTCCGGGTGTCTACATTATAAGATTTAGTTACATCTCAGTATTTTAAATAAGTAATTAACTTGAGTTAAAAGAATTCAAGATTTACATTACTCTCTTATATATGTGCATGATCTTTGTGGTTTAAGGTTTTAGATTTTGATACATGAAAGCAATCATATTTAATGGAGTGATGTTTTGTTTAGTACGGAGGACTCTATAAAAATCAAGAGGGTTAATATTCTATTTCTACAAAGTATCATGTGTTTTGTTACAGTCACATAATCAAATTGAATGTTTTTCTTTTTTTCTGAGATAAGAGACAAGACCAACAATCAAAGCCGTAAACGAAGTTATGTCTCGTTTCGCAGTGAAACTTAGAACGTTCCTATTGGATAAAAGTCCCTGTGACTGTAACACTCCCTGTGAGTCACCATAAACCCTAAAACCTCACTGGTGTATTGTCTTAGGGGAGGCATGCAGGAGAAAAAATGGGGACGAGTACCATAAAAGAGGAAAAAATCTAGAATATAAGAGAAGAAAAGAAAAATGAGGAGGAAGAAAATGAAAGAAACTAAAGAAACAAGCTCAAAGAAACTGCAAACGATTACATGTTAACATTATTCTGAGTTTGAAAAAGAAATAACTAGCTTATCTTAATTTTTGTGTTGTTTTAGTAGTTTGTCCATTGCTTAGCCACCAGGAAACCCAGTTATAACACTAGCTCAAAGCCAAGGAGATTTTTACCTATAACCTGAAGACATTCAGACCAGCACAAGGAGTTTTCTTTCACTCCTTGAACAATAGGGATTATTCTAAACTGTAGGAAAGACACCATCTTGCATTTGTTTTGAAAACCCGCTGGGAGGCCAGGAACCAAACCCAGAACCGCTGAGAGGAGCTGATGCTGAGTGAATCTGATGCACAAGAACATTTGGCATCTGAGCTGATTGGCCGAAGGACCACCGGGGTTGGATTGGTCTTCTGAAGCAATCAAAGCATCTAACAGTTGGACCTGTCCACCCCTCTTGAATCATTAGGGTGTTGACAATTTATCTAAATTTAAATAAACTTCTTAATTCAGTTCAAATCCAAATTGTAAAAAAAAACTTCCTTCCAAATTATCAGGTAACAAGCATTTCTGCTCTGTTATGAAGTCCAGTTAGACTCTTTTCTGATGTGTGTAAAATCTCTGCTTGTTTCACATTTTTGCCTTTCAGATTTAAGCCATGCTGACAATGTTTGGTTCACACTGACTACCTGACATTTTGGATTGTCTCGAGTTTCTGCCGACTGACAACCGATGTTTGATCCCAACCTCATCAGATGCACCAGACATGTTTAACTTTTACTGTCCGTTCGCTCAGATTTTTGCATTTGAGTCACTTCCTGTTTGTGACCTATCACAGCAACAATGTTGAACAGTTGTTCCTTTTTTTGAAAGAGCAAGAATTTGTTTAATTTCTTCATTTTTAGAAAATATGAACCATAACAAGAAGAGCTAACTGGAGAAGCTCCCTGTTGGATTATAATTAAAATAAAGGTCAGCAAACTATTGTTTATCTTCATCGTTCAGCTTATTTCCCTCTGGTTTCCTTCCCTCCCTACAGTGGCTCTGATTCCCTCAGAACTGAGTTGTGATGATGGATGTAACACAATGCCAAATAAGAACATAAGTAGAAGCCACAGCCAGTGTGTGAGTATACATCTTTCTGGCTGAGACTCGAGTCTGCAGAATAAATACATGTTGCCATGGTGATGGAGTAGCTTTAATGTGCAGGTGAGACGAGAGTAGACGCAGGAGCAGATGGACTGAAGAGTAAATTTTCTCAGAGCTCACCAACTATGCACACATAAACATCATTACACACAGCCACACATATAGACGGCTGTCTCATCCATTCAGTCTTCACACCTGATGACTTCCACAGATCATCAGAGCTGACTATTTCGTTTTTTTTTCACACTCTCCCCATGCCCCTCCTCGCTCTACTCTAATTCCAAGATCCACAGTGCACTCAGGCCTCAAATAAAAAGCAAAGGACAGTGTTTATATTTCAGCCATGTGTCATGTCACACAAGCATCTCCGCTTCTGTCCTTGTATCGCTCCTGTCTGGCAGCTGGTGGCTTGTAAAATACTCTTGAGATTTCAGTCCCTCCCACACTCCCTATCTCCTCCTCACCTGTGCTCAGCTTTAAAGGAGCTATACCTGATATTATTTTTATCTTTCTATGAAAAAATTGAAAAATATATTGTGTAGTGAAAAGGTGGAAGTCTGACTTTCCCCTTTTGAGGAATAACTGACTTTTCACTTCTTTCAGTATATTGCATTGTTTATTATAGAAATTGTACTATATATTGTATTATATTGTATATTGTATTATCTTAATTAAAGAAGGAAAAGAAAAAAAAAAAGAATGACTCATTGATTGCGCATCTGTACGAGTCCAGACCATTTTAGTTAGCGATAGCGGCAAATTTTAAGCTTTGGCGTGGCGCCATTGGTGTGCCAATGGGGTTAATGTTGTGTGTTCGATTTGTCCACGGTAGTTCCGAGTTGATAATACAACCCGAACCCTCCGGGAAGTCAGAAATCCGACTCGGAAAGTCGGGGTAGTCCCACCAACCCCGACTTTACCTAGCAAAGATGGCTGCCCAACAAATCAATGGTGACTGACACGACAATAAACAGATTTATGTTTAAATGGTCTTGTTTAACTTAAAAACTTAAAAACTTAAAAATTAGAGATAAACATAGTGCTTTGTTACAACTATCAAGTCAGTAAGTTTACAAAATGCACGCATGTTTGTAAAGCTAAATAAAAGCATAAAAGCAATAAAAGCAAATTGGATGTGATCTCTCTGCCAACAATAGAAGCTGTTTGCTAACATGTTTAGCCTCATTACGACCAACTAAGGAGATACATAGGGATTTTACAAGTTTTCCAACTTGGTCAACCCGAATGCTCTCAGCTTGGATGTGACGTCATTCCCAGGTCCGTTTCTCGCTGCTGCAGCACACCTGACTCAGACCCAGACAAGCTCTGCACATGTCTGCTAATTACCTGTTGATTTGAGTCAGGTGTGCTGTACCAGGGATACCATGAAAACCTGCAGGACACCAGCTCTCCAGGACCAGGAGTGGGGAACACTGTCTTAGACTAATATGTTAATTCAAATAATGCAGTTTCATGGACATATGAGCTCCAGTTTTGTCAGACTGCCACAGTAGGCCTGAAAAAAGTCATGTCTTTCTCCAAGAAAGGAAATCAGGCTACCAAAAAGAGAAAAAAGAAAGGCGAGGAAGAGAAAAGCAGCTGCTTCCTGATTTCTTTGAGAAAAGAGGTTAGTGTGTGCTAAGGCTAACCGGTTTACCCACTAAACTGTCAAACAACACCAGTTTGTAGCTGCCAAAGCTGAAAACTTTTGAATACTGACTGGTTTGCAAAAGGCTAGTCAGCAGCATGTTTAGGTTGCTAATTAGCTTGTTTCAAACTATTTAGCTAAGGCAGTAGCCTACTTTTATGTTTAAATAAAGATAAACAAAAATGTAAGGCACTAGCGTGGAGGGAAGTTAGATATTAAACAACCAACTTCTCAGTCCACAGGTCAAAACCGGCAAGTTTGCGGTGACTCCACTGATGTAGTAGGACAGACAAGCGGTAAATGCAGCATGATGAATCCATGAGAATCATACATCAGCTCTCAAGACCTTTATGGTTCAGTGTACATTGGACAGACCAAAAATCAGCTTACAGTTTTTGTCTGTCCAATGGTAATTTGCTAATTTGGCCCTAAATTAGCAAATTACCTGGGCGTTTACCATTGGTGGAGAGGCATTTCATGATGATAGACTGTGAACTGTGAAAAAGCCACTGACCTACAGTATATGTGTACACTTAAGAGCTTTGTTAATGAATGTTGTCACCTACGTTATGGGGTACAGAGACACATTTATTCATCCCAGTAACATGACCATTCTGGATACCTTAAGATTAACAGGCCATTTGGAATAAAAAGCGAAGTATTTGTTTTTGTTGTATGTTGAAAGAGTCACTGATCATTACAAAAATATTCAGCTTTGTCTTCTTTTTTTCAAAACAATTTCAAAGCTCTTCCTAAGTGCTGCAATTTCAGGCAAGGCAGGCTTATTTGTATGGCACATTTCATGTACAAGACCATTGAAAGTGCTTTCCATAAAAATTTAAAAGCATTACAGTGGTGAACAGAGGTAATTTAAAATCAAAAACAAGTGGGGAAAAAGGAGAAATAAAAGACATTTACTGTATGCAGACAATAACGGAACATTTTTAATGTAGTCAGCTGATTATCATTTTTTGTCTTAGCAATTGATCTCTCGGTTAATGTTTTGCACTTATGCTTTATTCTACCTTAGCAGCACTCCAAGCACTTTATAATGTTTCTTTTCACTCAGTCAGGTCTCGCCTTCTATTGGAAACAACTTCAGATTGTGTGTCTCTCCTATGGATGCTGTATCATGAGGACGAAGATGTTGATATAGCCCAATAGTTTATAAACCTTTAGTTTAGAACGTGGTCATCCGGTTTGGCTGGTCACTTGGGGCCATCCCACAAGTGCACACACACAGTGTTTCTATGTACAACCCAACCTGACTCTTTGCATATTAAAAAGAAACGGCAAATTGGACTAGAAATGATGTAGTGTGTAGGCCAGGGGGGGTAGTGGGAAGTGAAAATTTGGAGTCATTTACCCCTTGTGTGCACCACATCCTTATCAGACCACAATATAGAATAATTGTACATTCAGGTCTTACCCAGAAACATCTTTTGGTAACCGTGTGCTTGCATAGAGGTAACCTGACAGATGTCATCACTGGCAAAAGATTCCAGGTTACATTAAGAAACTATTTGCTATGGGTTTAAAAGAAATCACTCTGGAATCTGTTTTCAAACCTGTATGGTTTCATCCATCTGTTACCTGTGAAAGAGAGGTCATAACTCTATAAAACTTGCATTTTATTGTCTCTGTGTCATGTAAACATGGTTTTTACACAAGAGGGTTGATGTGGAGTGATGTTAAAATATGATTACACGACAGTATCTAGTGTGGAAAGCTAATATCTTATATCTACTCTGTTTAATTTGAAATTAATTTAAAGTATTCCAGGAAAGATGCTGACATCTGATTGGGACAATTGAGATGGACAAGGTGTTTTAAAACCAGCTATGGACATAATGAACAAATGGAAAGTTATCAAGATTTTGCAGCTACTGTGAATAACTGCTTAAAACTGTTGCAGTTTCAACAAGAAGTTGCCATGGTATTCTACTGTGTACCACAGCAGTCATACAGACTAAAGTACATCATTGCAAGTAAATCTATAAATAAACAGAAAGACTATGAGTCAAAGATGAATTTCCAAACAGATCAAATATAATGGAAATAAACCAAATGCCAAAATCTGTGTTGGTGTTTGAATGAAAAGTGATCTTTCGGGAGTTCATCACAATGCTTCTGAAACAAAGGAAGCAAAAACCACACAGATTATCACTTTAAATGTCACAAGCACAGATGCAATTTAGAATTAAAGACCCTTGACCTTGTCTATATGGAGCTCTTTGGAACAAGATTGTTCATACATTGATCTTTGGAATTTTTCCTCTTCCCTTGTGGCAGTGACAGTATTTTTCACCTGGGCTGACAGCCCTTCTGTTGTGTCACACTCCCTGGTGTGACAGTCGTGCGGATTGGCCCCCAGTGTGCCACTCCCAGTAGGCGGCTGAGTATCATTGATCTCCAGCTATTGAGCAATGTTTGCTCTAATTAGACTTTGTTTGCAACAACATCCATACCGAAAAGGATAGTGTGAAGGAAGAAAGACAGAAAGCTTTCTGTCATTGACCATCACTGGAGAAATTGATGTTAACAAATGTGAAACGATAAGAACATCCTCTGGATAAAAGGTGTCAGAAACATGGTTAAAAGGAAATCGGAAACATAATGACAGTGTTTGGTGTTTTACTCCATGTTACTTGCAATCTGATCTGATACAGGTTAGTTAATTGAGAGTTGGTAGCAACAATGTGACATGGATTATGGGCAGCATTTTGTTTTTTTGCTGAGTTATATTACCCTGCACTCATAGCTGTTGTTGGGTTTACTTGGATGGCTGAAAGAACAAGAGTTGATTAAATTTTCAACTTGAAAACTTGAAAATTGAAAATTTCTTTTGATATAAAATTGATCTAATCATGTACTTAAACAAGGTGTAAATGAATTATTATAATCAATCATAAATATTTTATGACTTCTAAGAAATGGTGGTAACAATTTAGCTTTATTATTTCCAATTGCGACGTTAGGCTCTACATTGTAGCCTTCTTTAGTAGATTTAAAGGTGTCATAACCCAGAAATCCCACTTTTTCGTTTAAATCCACCTTTTTTGGTAGGGTACTTCACTGAAAATGTGCTTGGAAGTCTGGGGTGTGAAAATGGCTTCGTTTTTTAA
>JAVQJG010127599.1:0-12762 GCA_036024015.1 Craterocephalus amniculus | reverse complement strand
AATCTAACTTAGTTACTCCTAAACCTTAGTAATCAGTAAAGTAATTAGATTACTTTTTAATGAACTAATCAGTAATCACTAATCAGATTACTTTTTCAAGTAATCTGTGGCATCACTGCTTCCCAGTAGCGAGTGTGTAAATGTTCCGGCGAACGATCTGTTTGCGTATGCAGGATAGCTGTTGTGAGTAAGAGAGTGAGGGCAGCCTCGCTGGACCAGTGACTTGTCTTTCAGGCGTTTATCTGTGGAGAAGTCAATGCAGAATGTTGATGGAGAGATATGTGGCCTCTGACTCTTCGCCCTCCTACTCACAGACAGATGCGCACACAAACACACAGCCAGGCATGCGTGCACACACACAAAGGGTGAAGACAGCATTGATTTGAAGAGGATACTCTCGCAGTGATTACAGAGCGCTTAACTTGTTATTTCAAATGTATCTGCTCCCGTGAGCACGTATAAAAACTATGACAGATGCAAAACAACAGCTCCCGACACTCTCTTTTCCCTTGTGTTTCAGGCACATGATGCATGTGTGGAATGACGGCCGAGATCTGTCCTTTACTCCAGATGGTTACCAGGCCAACCCCAAATTGGTTGTCATCGTCTTAAACAATGAAAGGAAATGGGAGAAGGTGACAAACGAATGTTGCGTTTCTTTAGAAGAAGCAGGGGAATTAAAAAGAAGAAATGAAAGACTTAGTTAAGATGTCTAATTCTGATTTTCGTGGGTATGTGCCGACACAGATGGGCCGATGGGAGAATGGGACATTGTCGTTGATGTTCCCGGTGTGGCCGAGGTATAACGCCTATGGGGATGAGGATGCTGATGAAAACCACCTCTCTATCGTCACGCTGGAGGAGAAACCTTTCGTTATTGTCGACAATGTCGACATTCTGACTGGCACCTGTATGAGGAACTCTGTGCCCTGCCGTAAACATGTCAAGCTGTAAGTAGCCACACACTCACTGTGTCGGTAAACAGGTACACCCATATTCGTCTACTTACCCACTGCTTGTGTGAATAAGAGAGCAATTTGTAAGTCCCAAATGTTTAAAATTATCCATAGGTGAACTAGAGGTTTAACAGCAGGTAGGACAGGCAATTTTTTGTTCTTACAAGAAATTATTTTGAAGCTGGATGAAGGTGAAGTGGTGTGGTATTTCTCCAGCTTCAGCAGAGTTTTTAACAATCTTTTTGCCTCCAATGTAATCTCTGTTTTGGATTTTCTTGAAACTGTGGATTCACACCTTTCAAACTGGTTTCAATCTGTCTGACAACATAATAGTCAGTCAGCTGCTCTTTGCTCTTCCACTTTTCTTCTGTTCTAGGCCCACTCATTTTTACTTTATGTAACAATGACTCATCACCGGTTTGTTCTCGAGACTAATGTCCAAATTTATGTAGCTTACACTGTAAAAAAAAAAAAAAAAACCTCGTGGTTGTTCTCATTTAGTTACTGGAGAATCTCGCTTTTCCGCATTAATTAATTTCTCTTTGTTGGTACTACTGTAGCTCGCTAATGCCAACCTCTTCTTGTTTTTGGCTTCTGCTACCATTGTAAACACAAGTCTAACTAATTTTTATTTATGTTTAATTTCTGATCTGAGGGAGGTGCTGCATGTTTTGAATGTTGCAGTTGCCAATTAGCAACTCTAATAATTATGGTAGTACATGCTGGTTATGTACATTACCATTCATCTCAAACACAAGTTGGTTTCTTGTGTCCTACTTCAATGGTGTTTATGCTTTTCAACATTAATTTATATCCATGTTTTCAGCTACACAAATACACAGAAACGTGGCAACAAAGGTCCAAAAAATTATAAACAAGATCCAAACACCATCATATTCTTTGAACAGCAAAAATGACCAAAGATTTAAAATTAGAATTCCTCAAATTTTGCACATACATTCTCCTGTGCCAGAAGTTAGCCAATTCATTTGCTCTTTTTTTTACAAAGGTTTTAGCAAATGTCACATAGGATAACGTTACAAGTGAGGATATTTTGCATCTGAAAGGCCAAATGTCAGCTGTCCCTTCATTTTAACTATCTCATCATTTGTAAACCAAAGAGGTTTTGTGACAACTTTCACATTTGGTCAGATAATAAATTGGTGCTCTAATCTTGGAGGTTCATTATGTTTTACATGGATTTACATGGATTTTCCATGCTGCTAAACTGCTGCAGAAAGCAGACGATGCAGAATCAATGTTGGTAAAACATAAATTCACTCAACATATTTTATAAGAATTATTCAGTTTGACTGGTTGGTAGAGCTGCAAGCCAGCAATTTTGTTAGAGTCTGCCTTTGAAACAATTATGTAATTAAAAAATAAATGTTTTTTTTATGTTACAATCAACACTCCTTTCATAATTTCCAGCCTGTCAAGATATGTTTAGATTAAATAAATTTGGGTTATAGACAAGTATTTGATTTGTAAATGTTCCTCAGGCCAAAGAGTGATTGAGGACAATAATCAAGAGATAAGATAATAAAACTATTATTTCCATTCCAGATGGCACCCTTTAAAATTTCTTGCTTGCTTTGAAGATTTAGGGTCTTCATAGGTATTTTTGTTGACCTGGAAACTTGCCTTTCAACTGACTCTGTAGCACCCACATTTGCTACCAAATGTAGATCCATCCAGCTCCTTAAACATTGATTAAAAACATTGGTTAAACAGGGTTTCATCACCCATCTGGACTTCTGAATCTTCAGTATTCTCTTTAGTAGCTTCACTTTTGCCTGTCCGTGTTGCCTCCCTTTGTTCCTCAACCCTGCTTCCTCCCCACTATCTGCCAGTCGCTGTTCACATCAAATTCCAAATTCTGGTCGTGGCATTCAAGGCTCCTCGGGGAGCCATGTGCCATGTCTGCAGGGCCAGGGTCTATCCACACACACCAGCTTGTGCTCTGTCACAAGCGACCACTTAACTTTCCAGTCCCCGCGGCAGCCTCGTCATCCTTTGCCGTGGCCTCAACTTCTCTCTGCTGTTTCTCAGTGGTAAAATGCTCTTCCCACTCCAGCAGGAGAGCAAAATGACTTCTTAAATTCTGCTGTTAAAAAGAAAACCTGCATGTTTCTATCCCTCTGCTGTCTTTATCCTACATGTCTTTTGGATCCGAGGAACATTTTATGTTTCCAGTTCTCTTTTTAGCAGCTAATGGGATAGAGGTTTTTCGGAAATTCATGTTGACTGAACTTGCTATCCAGATTCATTCAGTCATAATAATGTTAATGTCTGTCTACCATTGCTTTTCCTCGTCACCACCCCATAGAATAAATTTTCCCTTCCCCACTGACATACATCTACCTATTTTTATTGACATTACACATACTCATTTGGATCAGTGCCACTTTAAAGTGTGTGTCAACATGCATGATGTGTTTCTAAAATAGCCCTGCAGAATACTTTGAAACCACTTTTCAGCTGAAGCTCTGGTAACAGTGAGTTCCTCTCTAAAGCCTTAAAAAGTATCATTGTGGTGGCTGAAATATTTTGAAGACTTTGTGTAAACAATGCAGAGAAACTTCCTTGGAAATTCTTTGACAGTGATTTTTTGCTCCAATTATCTACTTTATATATAAATGCCTAGAGCCTCTGCAGGACAAGACAACTTTTCTCTTTTTTTGTTTTCAAATCTTCATTAATGTCAACAATTTAGATTATATCTGTGCTGATCTGTGTACAGGCCCTTAAAATTGCTGCAAGGTGTTTTTTCCCACAGATTACAGTTGACCAATATCCACACCCCAAATATAATCTGTCTTTTAAGTGTCCTCATTGTGATGAATACCTACTGTCATGAGTTCAGTGAAACCCAACATTTCAACCAGGCAGTAGAAAACAGTTGCTTAGGATAGTCATTAGTGTTTGGTAGCTTTGGATAAGAGAGAAGAAACCTGTCATTGCTAACCACAGGAAGAGTGCAGCAAACTCCGTACCGCTCTAAAGATTTGTTTTGTTTTGTTGGAATCCACCATAATTTAAGTTTTTGTTTCAGATAGACAGAGGAGATGCCACGAGAAGGAGAAATATCATTGCAACCACTTAGGGGCACAAGCAATTAAGACCACTGAGTCACCAATTGTGGACTCTTTAACTTGTGACCTGACCCGTCCAGTTGTCCTCTGAAGCAATTCTAGCGTAAGTCAGTCATCACAAGCCAAGAGGACCAGGCTCCTATAGGCACTCACTCATTTACATTATCTGTTACTCAACAGGCTTGCTTTTCGATTGGTTCAGTTTTCCTCAATATCAGCGCTTTGACTCATTCAGCGAGGGCAATGTCTGAAAAATGAAAAGATAATTTCTCCTATTTTGCTTCAGTGACTTATAAGAGAAAATAGCCTAGATTTCGTGACAAATTGAGCACTGCTCAGTTCCAAAGTGAGCTGACAAATACTCTGACCACAAATAGAGATTGTGTTATCAAGGGATATAAGAGGAGCATAAAATGAGATCTTTCTTGCAAGTGCGCAGAATGCCACAGCTGAGTGGACCAGTGAGGGATGGAGTCATGGATCTGCTTGAGGCTGCCCGATGTGGAGCAAACAAAACCAAGCAAATGAGAATCAATCATAGCATGATGTAATGCTAGTGGTGCCATCATCTTTGGCTAGGTCAGCAGAGTGTGATCATACTGCCCATCAGAAATTCAACAGATTCCCATGTTTTATCTGCGTATAACTGCTGATCTTCACTCAGGTTATTAAAAGAAATCTTTATGTGTAGAAGATTTGTAATGAAATAGTGCAACCAGCTGTTTGACCCTTCATTTAGCTTGTTGGATGAGGTTCAGAGCACCAGCACAATAACCACACCTGGAAGCCTTGGAATGAAAAACACTGATCATCTTCATTTGCCTGCTAGAAGTCCAGTTCTAAACCCCACAGAAAATCTCTGGGATTTGCTGGACAGGCATTTATAATAGCCTTATGGGAACACAGTGCCAGCTCTAGACAGGAATGTGAAGCTATTCCTCCAAACCAGATCAAACTGTTTCTGCTCCATGAGGAGGAGGTGGATTATGGTCATTGTCTTGCCAGTGGGGGGCACACACATTCAGCATTTACACTGTTGTGCCGCAACTTTTTCTTTACATCTTGTTTATTAATGCAAAATAAATAAAATAAATTCTAGTTAAAAAAAATATTTTATTTAAAACAAACATGGTTTTGCCATGAAGTTAATTTCAAACATCTTGTGAGCGATGGGAGCGGTGCATTATCAAAGTCCGTTCCATTCAGTCATAATTAAATACATTTACTCACAAATTCCATTTGAGTTTTATGTGTTTGTTGTTGCAAAAGAATGACACAAATCAAACAAATGTACTGTCGTTGCGAGTCTGTTGTTGTCGCTGTGTGCACTTACGTGTGAATGTGTGTTTGCGTCATGGCATAAGGACGCACAGGGGGCTCAGCTGGGAAGAACTAATATATACAGTACGTGTGCATTCAAACACCTGAGGCACCCACTGTACATACACAAACACACTGTTATCTCCTCTTTCACACACATTAAGCTGCTCCACGGATACGTTTGACTTCTGTCGAAAGATCATTTAATCCTTGGATATACCACATCTCTTCCAGTCATCTCTGACTTCTGAGTGTTAAACCTTCAGTTCCTCATGAACCTTCTTCTGAATTTGAGTCAGCTGAAATGGCGAGTGAAAAGGTCACAGAATTACTCCTGCCATCCATATGTGCTACATCAAAGATGGCAGACATGGGAACGGAATTAAGTTTTCATGGAAATGCTTTTGAAAAAGCTGGTATGGTTTAATAGATTATGAGAATCATTTGATCCAACAATTGGGTTTAGCCCGCCGCTCCGAGGTCCGTGGAGACGGCTGTCAGGAAAGTTAACTTAAACATCACTTTCCATTCTCTCTGTCGTTTGAATGTGGCTGCACTGTGTGTAGGTATTTTTTTATGTTTTGAAAAGAAAAAGAAGCTCCTTAGTGTGGAGCAAAAAAAAAAATATGGAGGAGGCTGGGAGAAAAAGAGAGAAGCAAGACAAGGAAAGGACAGCTGATATTTTAATCATGTGGGTTGGTTGCTCTGTAACTATATTTAAAGGCCGGCAGCATCTGCTCAGCACCCTTGTGTTTTCATCTGGTTTGGTTTGCTGGCTCTAAGGGAGACACACACTCTCTCACACTGTACAATCTCTCTCTCTACCCTTCAGCAGAGTTTATTGTTACACTGCACTTTCATAATTCTAGTTTAACAGTTTTACTGAACCACCAGATGTGCAGCAAGCAGGCTCATACAGATACAGCAGCCTGAGTTGCATTTATCATACTTATGTGTTGTCAAATTAGGAGTAAAAAACTAACTGTGTGCTTATATTTGTGTGACCTTATGTTGCAGTAACAGCACATCAGGAGGTGCCTATATCAAACAGTGCTGTAAGGGTTTCTGCATTGACATTCTGAAGAAGATAGCCAGGAATGTCAAGTTTACCTACGACCTCTACCTGGTCACCAATGGAAAGCATGGGAAGAAGATAAACAATCTGTGGAACGGCATGGTTGGAGAGGTAATGCACATTTATCTGTCTGTCTGACTTTTCCAACTCCATCTCACGGTAATCTAAATTTGTTTCCTATTTTTCTTTCTCTTTTTTTATGCTACTTAACACAGTAATGAACTTAAAAGAGAACAGTGCATCTCATCAAATAATCACAAATTCACTGTTGCTTTCAAATCCACATCATCACAATCATCATCACATCATTCACAATCACAAATTCACTTTACATTCAAGAGGTAAAAAAAATCCACATTTTCAAGTTTGCAGGAGGTAGAGGATGACTGCTAGACTGCTATGTTGGACTCTCGACTTGGTGCAAGTGTTTTCAAACATATCAACTTTGAAATGTGATTTCATTTGGTCGCTGCTTCCTTGTGATTTAATTGCTGTTTCATTACATATTTTTTCTTTTTTTAGATAGAGTAAAATCTATTTTTTACATTAGGAATTCATTAAAATAGCATGGATACGGTTAGAAAAGCATGGCTTCATTTAAACAGAGACTTGTAATAACGGTGTGTTGACTAAATATCATTTACCTTCATTACTGGCCCGACTCTACGGGCTAAATACACAAAATGTGTTGGGCACACAGACCAGACATAATAGTGAAATAGATCAAAGATCATAGATGAAAATGGTGCTGGTGAGGTTTTTATTTTCATCAACAAGAATTCAAGGTCTTCTGTTATCACGTCATTTCATTTATTAATATAGCACCAATTCAGGACAAGAAACATGTCAAAGTACTTTTACTGACACAGTCCAACTCTATATAGTTAATTGCTGTCCTTTTATTATCAACCTAAAACAAACCAATTATATGATCTACATCAGTCCGGTTAATAATATCAGATTTAATATAAATCAGTTCATAAAAACTTGCTTAGCCAAGGAAACAGAGAGATGGCATTAAATCTTTTCCCTGGTTCCACCCCTCATCCTGGGCACGCAGGGCAGTGGGGGACAGCGGAAAGGTAAAACTTTTAACAGGAAGGAAAAAAAACTGCAGCATAACCAGACACAGGAAGGGAGACCTGCTTTGGGGGATGGAGAGGACAGGAAAGAGGCGTCAACAAGCACCATGACACTAAACCAGGGATACTTACTGAGAAAGAGCAAAGAAACACAAGCTTTAGACAGTATGTCCATACATGGATTTACAAAGGGTGCATCATGGGATGTCTCCCAGCAGTCTGCGCACTCTTCAGCATATCTAAAGGGATGGCTGATGGACTAGTTTTTCTGCATCAGTCCAAGACAGGTTTTCTCATTTTGACACCATTACGTAGCTGAAAGACAGCAGTCCTAGAAAACTGTTTTATTTGTGAGTCTATGGACGGATTCTGGTCAGAAATGATGAATCCCAGGTTCTTAACTAGAGAACTACGAGTCAAGATAATGCCAATGAGCAAAACTGTTTTGATCATTTTGGATCGATGGTCTTTAAGTCGCCATTGATGTTGGGTATGCCAGTGCTCCAATTGGGTCCGAGCGATCCTGCCAGGGTCTTAAAAGATTAAAGACTACTGTATTTCATGTTTTACTGTGCAATTTGTCCCATTTTATTCTAAAAAATAAAAAGTAGGACAAAGAGTTGGTTATATGTTAGTAGACTGGGCTTGACACTTTGCAGCACCCCTGTCCTGTTTGCGTTACTCCTCAGTTCCTTTCACTTTCAGGCTTTTGCGTCAGGGAATGAAAGAGATGTGGGACCAAATGAATTAAATATATAACCAATAATAATCATAAAAAGTAACATTGATGTTGTTTTAGAAGTTTGCAAGGGCTCTGTAGGGAACAGACGGATAAAATATATTAGACTTTGGCTAGACAAACAGCTGAGATCCTATTCTACAAAGTAATGTATAAATCAAATCTCTTTCTTTGGCTAAGATTCTTCACAAAAAATGCTACCTGGCATTAGTAACCCACTGAATTTTGAAGATCAATATTTCATTTTTAGCTATATGTTTTAATTTTCCATCAATATTTAAAGAATACTTAATTTTTAAATATTCATTAAATAAATATCACTCCATGGTCTTTTGAGTATACCATCATGGGCATGGGTCAAAAAGAAGCAGGATGCGTTAAGGCTCGCTTCCTCACTATCATTCATCTTTTTCTGCAAATGATTTAATCAATCAGATTAAATTAAAGCTAAGTCCTGTCAGAGTGAAATCCTTAAAGGTTAAAAGTGAAATATCTGATAATGAAATCTGGCAATACGATCATACAGTAGATGATGGCAACATTTATGGGAGCAGGCTGCTGGATGGCTTTAGATCATTAAATCTGAAAAGACATTTTTCTGCAAACGAAAAAACAACATTTTTATTAGCAGAACGTCTGTCTGCAAAAATATATTCAGATATTCAGAAATGAAAGCACCTTAAAAAATATCAGGTGTAGTTTCCTTTCATGGGTTAAGGCTTGAAGTGCCCTCCAACTGTGGCTGATATACTCAATAAAACTCTTTTTCCAGGTGGTGTATAAGAAAGCTGTGATGGCTGTCGGGTCACTGACCATCAACGAAGAGAGGTCAGAGGTCATTGACTTCTCCGTGCCCTTCGTTGAAACCGGCATCAGTGTCATGGTGTCACGTAGCAATGGAACGGTCTCTCCTTCAGCCTTCCTCGGTAAACCTGTGTTTTTATTTGACTTCCTAAAAGATAACCTCCTTTTTTCCCTCATATTTGTTTCCCCAGCTGCCATTGCCCCCCTCAGTGAGCCTGACAACTAGGCCCCCAATAATAGGGTGGCACTTATTCTTTGCAAAATCCTGAACCTAAAATGGATTATTTTATTCAGACGATATATGCCGGCTCAATTCCACTTGTACTGTGACTTTATTTGGGCCTCAGCACCCTAAGATCGGTAATATCTCTAACAGAGCAGAGGATGTGATGCTTGCCAGCTGTTTTTCGAGAAGTCTCCCCAGACAAAGCACTATTGATATTCTCCTTTTCTCCTCCTATTCTTCTCCTCTTCCTCGTCCTCCTCTTCTCCAGTTGTTGAGATAACTAGAAACTGAAATGCTCCTCTGTGCCTGCCTAATGTCTTGCATTGTCATTGGAGCGAGGCAGGGAGCGAGGGGGTGTATTGGACCATGCGTGTTTCACTCTCTGTGTATCAAGCCATGTGTCAGAATGCCTGTGTGTAAGGAAAATATAAAAAAAAAACAAAAAAACTGTGATATTGCACTAATGTATTGGGACATTTGTGTATTGCGTCAAGTACGTGTGGAGAACGGATGCGCCGTGGCCGTGTTTATGTGACGGGATGAGTGCTCCGTGTGTGTACTTAACGTGAAAGCTTATAATGGTGCGTGTGCGTAAGTGTGTGCGTTGCGCTCGGGCCAGGGTATCAGTGACGGTTCAGTATCTCTCGCACTCATATTAGAGGCACCTCAGCGCACAATCTCTTAGGGTTGGCTAACCCTGGCAGTCACACACTTACACATACAGTGACACACACACACACACATACAATTTGTCTGGGTTCAATGTATCTGGCGCTCATCCCACTCTCTGAACTCCTGCCCTGCTGCACACCAAACACAGACTCATACACACACAAATAGATCACATACACATGCCCACAACACAGCACATCAGATCACTTGGAGTTTGATTCTTGTCTCTCCCACCCCTCCCCTTTCTCTCACCCTTTTTTCTACTGTCTCCCCTGCCTGAAGCCTCTCCCTCTCTCAGCTCTCATCCAAGGGAATAATGAGAAATATGGAAATACGCTCCGTCAAACTTTCTGTGACTAACTCTCTCTCCTTCATTCCGTCCACTCTCACTCCCTCTGACTTCCCTGTCCGTGCCTTCTCCATCATCTTTTCCTCGTTCTTACCTCCCCCTTCGTCCATCCCCTCCTTTATTTCGTGCATCTCCTGCTCTTCCTGAGTGTCTCTCCATCTCATGTACTCAATTTCACTTGAACTTTGTCTTCTTCTTCTTGCCCTCCTCTCAGAGCCCTTCAGTGCATCGGTCTGGGTGATGATGTTTGTGATGCTGCTCATTGTCACAGCTATTGCCGTCTTTCTCTTTGAGTTCATCAGTCCACTGGGCTTCAACCGCAACTTGGCTCAAGGCAAAGGTAGAATCTCACACACACACACATGCGCGCAAAGAGATCAGAGAAATCACACCAATCATTTCTCCCAGCAGCATGAAGCAAAAATCCATGATTACCCTGAAGCAAAAGAAGTGACCTATTATTGCTTGGACTTCAGATAGATCAGGCAAAGCTACACCATGTTACCATTTCTTTATCAAAAAGCTTTTATTTGCGGGGTCATAAAAAAAAACAGAACCAGCAAGTGGCCCTGCTTTCTCTCATCTGGGGATTAATGTGGTCACATGGACACAAAAAGCAAACTAAGAGACAAAATTTCTTTTGATTGATTCCAGTTCCTTTGATTGTTTTTTATTTGACATTTTTAGTGAAGATTTTTATGTTTATCTGGCCTGATGAGCTGCCTGCCAGCACTTTTAAACCTCACAATTTCTTTTGTGAAAAAGTGTTTTAATCCATCCAAAAATAAATATCAAAACAACACAAATGTTTTTCTTTCTATCTCTTCCTTATATATCCCCACTATCAGCCCTTTGCAGTGTTTTGATTTATGATTTGAGTTTTTGCAGGGATCAGTATATTCAGCGCTTGATCTTAAAAGCACTTCTTATTTCCTCTGCAAGATAAAAGTATTTAAAAAAAAATGTCTTGTGTGTTTGAGTTTGATCAGGCTTCGATGCCAGTTTGATTACTTAATTTGGTTTTTGGTTTTTCATTTGGACAAAAGAGATTTTGGTTGTTTTTGTTTGTTGTTTGGTGACTAGTTTTTCATACTGCTATCCCAAAGTAAATGCTTGTCAGTTACAACCACTGCAAAATGCGTGTGCTGTAGGCATCACTAAAAATTGAAGCCAATAATCCTATCACTTTTTTTGCAATGTAACCCTCTGGCCCTATTAAATTAAATAGCCTCCCTCTTCCAACTCCACATTATGTTTTCATTATTCACTACTAATTACATAACAAATGCTTCAAATTTAAAAAAAAACAACATGACTCCCTCAAGCTGGATCATAAAACTCCCAACTTTCATTTCTTTTGGACAGTTTTTTCTGCATGGAAACACCATTGTACAGACTACTTATGTACTGAACATTTTCAGCGTATTTTAAACAATACAGCCACGACAGATATTGTGTATGTTGAACAAATATTTAAAATCTCCACTTTGCCCCTCTCAATGTACTATTTGAATCTGCTGTACAGCTGAGATTGATCTGATTGAAACTCATTAAAAACTTGCTTTCATGTCTAAGATTGAATATAAAGGATTGTAAAAAAATGATAATGAAAATATTTTTGTCCTTAATGGATTACAGATTAAGGTAAATATAATTTTAGATTAACAAAAGCATTTGACATTTAATATGATACTATTATTTATTTAAAAAAGACTGAACCTAAAAGCAAAAGCAGTGTGTGAAAAACTAAGAACCCCTGTGGTTAAGTAGGCTGTAGAACCACCTTAGGTTGTAATAACTTTAAGGTTCTTTATGACCCAGATTGCTCATCACCAACAAATGCTTCTGTAAGGCTTTCAATCAGACTTTTTTTTTTTTTTTTTTGCTCACATGCGATCTTTTTTTTTTTATAACGGTCTGAACCACACTAATGAGATTTTTTTTCAGATCTCATTAGCTATCTCAACACCTCATTAATAACCAATAATAAAACATTGATGCACTCCTTTTTTTTCAGAAGACAATATTATGATTATTCCAATATCATAATGCTACTCAATGGTTGTCTTTTGAATTGACCCTTGGACCACATGAGGAAAATGAATTTGGGTGAAGATATAATTAAGATGGAAGACTGAACCATGACTGAATTTGTGAAGAGAAAAGATCTTAACTACATTCATTTCACTGCGCTGTCTTAGGGAGATTTGTAAGGCTAGCAAAAAGGAAGCAAAGTCACTACTTTTGTACTCGTTAGATGATTCCTACAATCTTACTGCTACTACTACTACTACTACCGTCATTTAGCAGACGCTTTTATCCAAAGCGACGTACATTTGAGAGAACAACACAAGCATAAATTCAAGGAGTAGGATACAGTTTGAAGGTGAACTGCTGGTCATCGATCGATGTACTTATGTCAAGTGCTAAGATCGTGCTAAGTG
>JAVQJG010127595.1:0-11355 GCA_036024015.1 Craterocephalus amniculus | reverse complement strand
CACACACACACACACACACACACACACACACACACACACACACACACACACACACACACACACACACACACCTCAGTACTCAGGTTGAAGAAATAATCTGTGCATGTGATGGTGGTAGGCACGGTGCATGCTGGGGGTGTGGCACCAATAGCCCTGCAGTAAGTAAGCAGCGTGCTGTGTGCATGTGACTGACTATCATAGATTATTTAGGTTTGCATGCATTAAATCTGGTTCTTTCAGCCAAGATTATGCAACAATTATTTCCTCAATTATATCCCTTTTAAGGGAATAAACCTTCAGTTTTAAACATTTCCATTTGCCCATGGAAAGTTTCCAACTTGAAAAATTCCTGGAATGTTGCAAACCTACTTTCAACTGCCTTCAAGTCTCCAGGAAAAATTGCGGAAGGAAGAAGTTGGAAAAGGTAATATTTAAACCAACTTTCTAAAAGAATTTACACTTTAAATCATAATTGGCACAAAGATTTAATAAAAGGGTTTATTTACTCAGGTAAATATTGAATTAAGGAGATTGCTCATTTTTTCTGTATTTTTAGAAATCCCTTCATCTACCCTTCACCACATCTTAACAATGGAATAACTTCTCTATTTTACGTCTACATCTGCTTAGGATCCAATTGAATTGCTTGTTTGCCTCAGCTGTCAACCAAAATATTTCCCGTGGACATCATTAAAAAAAGAAAAGTTTAAAATCTTCACATCAGTAAGACTAAAACCAAAGAAGGCTTTTGATAATCTGATCAATAAGTTGTAATGATCACGTAATCCATGTAGAGGTAATAAAACAGAATAGCATCTTACTATCTCATCAATGAAATGAGAGAAACAGATAAAAAGTGTCTGCAGTGTAGCAGGTTACATAAATCACCTCTCTCTCCTGCATCAGCCTCTGTCCCTCTGCAGCGTACAGCCGATTAGTTTCCTCCAGAAAACGCTGCTCAAAGGAATCTTGATAAATCTGCCATGGACAGAGAGAGAACACAGGTTTTATTAAGACCATTTGTCAACAGGAAACTGACAGTTAAAAGCTCACACAGACACTGTGAAAGCCTAACTCTTATAATGGAACAGGACAGAGGAGAAATCCCAATAATCCGTCCATTCAGACACAAGTTATACATGTTTATATGTTATGACCTGATCATAAATATTATAGTTGGTGTGAATGAATAAATGAATTAATTTGATTCAATTCAGACTTTATTAATCTCAAATCGATTTATAAAACTGGTGATAACAGCCACCCTGTTCTCACTTAACTCACCTATGCTCTGTGAGATATTATATAAACAGTGTTGAAGAGTGTCCTGTCACTTCCATCCAAACTCAGCTTCTCTCACAGAGATAATACCAAATTCCTCCTTTTTAAAATAGCGCTTGCAATAACTTCTGGACACACGGTGGTAAAAAATCTAAGTGTAAGTCTGGAAGACTATCAGAAACTTCTTAAATAAGCACGATAAAGAGATTTTGGTGGATTATGTTTAAAGCTGTGACAAGGCACATATATGCCCAAAATCAGCCTTCATTTCCAAGGAAATGCCAAAGAAATTCATATTTTTTCCATTCACAATTGGATTTCATTAACCTGTCAACCATTCAGCAGCTTATTATCTTGGTCTTACACCATGGGCAACAAACACCGAATGTTTTAAAAATAACTATAAGTGAAGTCACTGCGCATGCACTTTCTCCAAAATAAATCCAGTATTGGACTGGTCAACGTAGACAATGATCTATTGAACATGGCATTTCAGATATATAGTTATGATATACAGGTAGAATATGCTGGAAAAGTTGTTTTATTCAGGCAATTCAACATAAAATTGCATTTCTTTATTTATTTCAAGCAATATCCTAATTTTCTAAGCTTTTTAATTTGAGGTTTTCTGAAGCTGCAAATCCTAATCAGAAAAATAGAAACAAATATAAACTGAAATATATTGTTTTGTATACTATTTATGTATGTGTACATTTAATCTTTGATGTTAAGTTACAGGTATTACTCGGAAAATTAGAATATCCTGAAAAAGTGCTGCACATCTTTAACGAATGAAAGGTGAAATGCACATATTTAGACGAATAGTATGCAATTAAATATATTTCTGTCTATATTTGTTTATATTTTGCTGATCAGGATATGCAGCTTCAGAAAACCTCAATTTAAAATATTATTGGAACATTGTTTGAAATCAATAAAAAATTGAATTTGAATACAAAAATATCAATTACCTCTGAAAGTAAACTCATGGATCTGTACTTAAATACATAAAATGTGTTGGTTTCACCTTTTATGTTGAATTGCCTGAATAAAACAACTTTTCCAGCATATTCTAATTTTCCGAGCAGTATCTGTAGATGCATTATATCAGATTATTACAATCGATTGATTACTGCCAGATGTCTGATTTTGATAGCTTTTTATAAAAATATTTATCTGAAAATGTCTGGTATTACTTAGTGAAAAGTTGGTGTAAATATCTGCGGATAAATGGATATAGAAATGAATGGGATTAGGCTGTAGTGAATAAACTCAGGACATCAGTGGTGATGCCCAGCCCGTTACCTGCAGGTCAGAGAGCATGCTCAGCAGGCTCCTGAGCAGACTGCGGTCGATGGCCTCCCCGTTCCGCTCCCTCTCTATGAGCAGCAGGATACCGTCGATGGTTTTGCTCTGGACCTTTAAATCGCTGATGATGTAAAACCTGAACAGCTCCAGGCCCATGTCCCTGCAGGACACCAAAGCATGTTCAGCACCGCTTCCACAACATTCAGCCTCATGTACGATCAACAGGCAACAGCAGCAGCAGCCTTCACTCACCAGATTGATGGCAGCATGGAATTTTGTAAAACATAGGTGCGGTCCAAAAACAAAAATATACTCCTAATCATGATCTGTGAAACAAACGTAAATGAGAAACAATTAGCTGCACATTTCCAGTTTCTTATTTTATTCTTAATTCAAGGGTTCTCATCTGTTTTGAGTACTCAGCATGTGGACTTAGTAGTACAACATAATCTGTGACACAAAAAAATTAACCCCCATTTCAGCTTAAAAGCTCTTTTTTCTCTATTAAATTATCAACAGAATTTGAAAGAGTAGTTTGGTTTAAAGTTAGAAAGGAAAAGTTTGGTTTTGATACTTTTAAATGAATTAATATTTAAAGTACAAAGCTATGCTGAGGACAGAAAAACTAAATGTCATCAGTGGTCAAGTGTAACAGAGAGTAATTCTTCCATCTGGCTTCTCTCCCATCTTTTCCACCCTGCATGATTTTTCATCCAGGTTGCTTTTCCTCCAGGACATGTTGGTAAAACTGTTGAATATTCAGATACTGCTATGTTTTTATTGGAAGCATAACCACTGGAATATTGTGCTTCAGCTGCTTTGATTTTAATATCCTGCATTATGATATTTTACCAACCGGTTACAACTGCTAACATTAATCTAACAATGTGCAACAAAGTTCATCATTTTCTATTTAGAAAAAAGCTGTCTGAGGGTCACATGGCTTCCAGCACAGCAGTAAATCCAGAGCTGTCTCTGGACGTTCTGACCACTGACACACTGTGATATCATCACGGACCTGAGCTAATAATACATAAATGCCGTTTTTTGTTATTCTTAAAGATGAGAATTGTCCCTGGACTCAGAGATTTTTTCAAAAGCTACTATATCAAGACCAAATGGCAGTTTCAAGCCAAAGAGCCAGATGTCTTCAAGACCAACACAGGTGGATGAGGTTAGGAGGAGTGCAACTAGAACTGGGCAATACATTGAGATTTTCAAATATTGCGAGACTTTTATCACTCGAAATATAGAATAACGGAATATCATATATCAAATTAGCTTGTTTTGAGTTTTTACCATTTTGCGCAACTGTATCTTTGTTATAGTCATTGAAAAGTATTTCTTATTGTTTTTATGCACATATACTTTAATTTCAGTCAAATGTTTTAATGCACATGTGCTGCTTATCCTTAATAAAAATGAATTTAGCTATCAAGGCCAAAAAAATGAACCGTCTCTTTGTTTACTTGACCAAAAAATTTTATAACGAGATGAAAATTGGTTCATATCTCCAAGCCCTAAGTGTAACCAAAATCATCCTCTTCCAGCGCTTTAACATTGGCGTGGTGGTGTACTGGGACTGTGTGTGCATTTCTGCTCCAGTGTCACACTGTCAGCATCTGGTTCTACTGTAACATCTGACACTTCCAGAGGGAAACTTAATTAATACAATTTTCTAACAGAACACCAATATCGGATGCATAATAAAGATTTTTTTAACAATATCATATTTTTCAGTCCAAGGCATAATTTTTTTTATCATCTGTTGAATCTAATCTGGCTTTTCCAAGCTCCTCCATCTCTGAGCAAGTCAGTGCACTACGTGTTTACACTCTGTTTTAAAGGTTAAGAGAATTGAGATTTAGGAGAACTCGACTTCATTTAGTGACACAACTCACCATTTGTCTGCAGTGATCTTGCCAACACTTGTCAATTTTCTTCAGGAAAAGCACGCTGTCCAGAGCATCCGTGACAACAGAGTTAAGTCAAAGTGGACTTTATTTCAAGAGCCTTACCGCATACAAATACACCTGATCCACGTTTAGATTAGACTGCAAAGGATATTCCCTGAATTGATCGATCTGTGCCTTGATGTGGTCTTCACACACGGCCCTCAGCTGCTTGTAAAGTTTGGCAGAAATCTTGTGGGAGCAGAGGTTTTCAACAGCCTGAGGAGAAAGACAGAGGAGAGTGTCATCTTATCGCCAGCACAGAGCACACATGCAGCTGCTTCCTTACAGGCCAGCTGGGCTGTAAGATACCTGGTAAAGCTCTTCTAGATTGTACTTGATGGAAGTGCTGTTCTGTATGGCCTCCACTGCTTCTTTCAGCTTCTGCCAGGTTTCCTGCGTGTAGTTCTCTGGCAGCTTGGGCTTTTCTGTGAGCAAAACAACAACAGTGACATTTCAGCAAGACATTGGAGGGCTATTTTGTGTTCCCATCTTCAAATTGTTCTGGAAGCAGGAAGTGGGATGCGGGATTAAGCAGCCGTCTCTAATGGAGCTAGTGAGTCTTCCTCAACTTTCAAACTCGAATGTCCGACTTCAAGGAGGATTCTTGTATTTCCGACCGGGAACTCAAAAAATCTGACTTCCAGGTACAAATTGAAGGCACCATTAGGTCTCAGACTGCTTGTAATGACGTTTAATGTAACGGCTCTAAGAGACAATTTTTTGGGGCGAATCAGAAGAGCTGGTTCCTGACTAATGAAGCTGAATCTTTACAAGAGACAGGCCTTTTTTTAAAATGGTACATCTGTTTGTACTGGGTACCGACCAGGTACAAACAGACGAGGTGCTGTGGTCAGTTCTTTCTTCAAAGGGTTTAATTAAAATATTAAACATCACTTTATTTTCTTATGAAAATAACTGCAAAAAATAAGACTAAGTACTGTTACTAAAATAGAAGCTCTGAGTAAAATGAAAAGAGGAGTCAATCGACTGCTCTTATGGAGCCGAATCGTTGGAAAGAGCTTAAGTTCCCATCAATACTGGTTACTCCATTTAAGATGATAGGGTCATAATCATTCTATTTTAAAATTACCTGTTAAACAAATGGACCAAAGCACCTAAAGAACTTATAAGCCTTCTTGATAGCATGCTCGAATTTTTGACTCTGTCATTTACTTGTACAACTAATGTTTCTATGCATTACCACATCAAAATTGCATTATTACTAAGTACTATGCAATAAAACTAAGTATGCCTTTACATAACCTTCTTGGCAACACGTACTGATTTTTGCAGAGTGGATTTTTCCCAGGTAATTTAAACAAGAATAATATTTCTCCACTGTCATTTCTGCATCTAAGTTTGTGCTTAAATTGTCCACAAACAGTTCAGCACGCACAAAAATCACAGACATACTTTTTAAGTTTATCCACCAAGCTAAATAATGTACAGGCGCTTAATTGCACCAGTCTTTAGACCAGTCAAAGGCCTTAAACACAGCATGGACTACTTCTATTTTGGGTTTAAGGTAGTGTTTTTCTGCTGGGGGGGAGAGGGGGTGGGTTTTATTGTTTTACTTGAGCTCGGATCACATAATCCACCAGTTTTTCTGGTACCTCTGAAGTTCTTGATGACTAGTTTCTTGGCAGCACCGGGTTTACTGCTGGAGAAGGTGGCGGATCCTGCGGTTTTGGTCAGTCCGTTTGCGTGGTGCCCCACGCCGCCGGCCAGGAACATGGCTTTGCTTTTGTTATTGGAGCACGAAGCGGCGGCGGCGGCGGCAGCCTCTTCGGCCATTTTCACATCCAGTCCAATGAAATCCACCGAATCCTCAAACCTCAACTTCTTCTGTATGTGCAGCGGAGTGGGAGAGCAGGAGGAAGAAGAGGAGGAGGAGGAGGAGGAATTCAGGATTTTGGGAGGCGAAGAAGAGATCGTGTCACTCGTGTCTTCCTTCTCTGAGCCGTTTATTTTCCTCTTCTTCGGAGATGTGATGTTGCCGCTGTCGCTTTTGACATCAGTAGCCGCGGGTCTAGCCTCCTGGGTTGGCGGTGGTTGGGGATTAGGGGAAGATAAACCTGTTGGAAACATGAAAAACGGGAATACTAATTCTAAACAGCCAATATTTTGATCCGAAACTTCCAGGCTTCCGGAGGAGGAGGAGAGAGAGAGCGCAATGTCCGAGAGCTATTGTCTGCTTATACACGGGGCGAATTTACCCAATTTCTTTATCCGGTGTGAAACAGACAATAAATTAAAAACTAATCAGTTCAACTTGCGCCTAGCGTTGCCTCTTTCTTGTTATTGCTGGCAGAAGAATAAAGATGGTTGGCTATTGCTTCCTCTTCTCGCCTCTCTTGTCCAGCCGCGTCGTAAAGTCGTTTACTGAGAGCGGTTGAGTGAAGCGGTCGTTAAAGAAAATAATTTACAAGGGAAACGCAGCAGTAGCATGAACAAGCTAACATTATTGTGGAACAGCCGTTGGTAAACACGAGAAAATCTTCGCTCGTAAAAGCTGGTCTGTGACCCCACCGGAAGTACTTTGTACAAAAGTACTTTTTGCACAAGCGTGTTTCTTTCTATTTTTTTCCCCTCAATACCAACTTCCATGTAGTAACCATTTAGACCACAAGATGGCGCCATAAAATGGTAGCCGTGTATTTAATAGTGCATTTTAATTTTTTTTTTGCCTTAATAATAATAATAATAATAATAATAATAATAATAATAATTATTATTATTATACAGTATTTTGTGCCACCTCGCTTAAAATGATGTCTTCATAATTAAGAAGATACAACAGGAAAATCCTAAATGTTAGGCATCATCTTTTACTACAGTTTGTATCAGTATTAAATGATTGAAAATTACACATCTGGAGCTGATTCATTTACATTCTCGTCATTAAAACTTTTGACATGAAAATTAATCCATCCATTCATTTTCTGTGCCGCTTACATGAAAACTCAATTTATGGAAAATAAAAGTTACACGTATTTAACTTTTCTTTCACACTAAAGACCGAAATAAGAAGACAAAAGAAAAGACAGATAAAAAAACAAACTGCAAAAAATGAAGCGAATAAACCTTAACTAGTTCAAACGGCTTTCACATTTTAGGTGATCTGTGTATTCATTTATTTATTTACTTGTTGTGTGTTTCATATGTATTTTACTTGTGTTTTTTTATGGACTTGAGCCTGCTAATAAACTTTGAAATGAAAATTGAAAAAACGCTTTCAGGTAGTGAGCATAAATCCTTAAAAAGTAGTAAAACAAACAAAAAAACAACAACACACAATTAAATCAATAAATGAAAAATAAAGATTTCTTTCTTAAAGTATGTATGGATTTAGAAAGTGGGGTGTTTAAAGTAATGCTTCAAGACTTTTGTTGATCGTACTACAAAGATTTGTTTTCCTGTTCCAGCGATATTAAACGTAAACTCTGTTACCACAGTGACAGATAGGCGGCAACCTGACGTGTTCATTGTCGTAAAATGTCGCGACCCATTTCTCTGGCTGCTGGCCCTCTTCTGCAAAACTAACGTGGTTCCTCTTGATCGATGAATTGTATTTAGTTACTTATTTGTTTATTGTTCTTGACCTGGCACAGTGAACTCCGACAAGCCCTGATCCACCAGAAGAAGGCTTCAACTGTGACCAGCGAGAATGTTTAAAAAGTACGTTTGTCGTTCTTTCTGTGTTGTAAAGTTAGCTTGAAGCTAATGCTAGACGCTAACCAGAAGCCTGTTTGAGTTTGTATTTACAAAACGGTTTGCGTTTGAGCCAAGCAGATAATTTAGTTTGTGACATTATTAGTGATTGTTGGAGACAGTTTGCATTAGATTTGGGGCAGGTTCTTTACAGAGGTACGCCATTTAGGAACTTGTACCTGTATTTTAACTGATTAGCTTAAATTTCAGTGATTAATTTGTATGATGTGTACTAAATGAGGAACTCTAAACTTCCTTTCGGCTGAGGTTTGAGGGAAGAAACAAACAAACAAATAAACAAAAACAACCAAATATTGTGCTCTTTTTGTGCTATTTCAGTCAAACTGGATTTGACTTTTGTGAAATTGTCAAAATCCCCTAGAACTAATGTGTCTGAAGTGTTGAACCACATCACAACCAGTTAAGATGTCCTTTTAATATCTTTTTTTATAATCTAGTCACAAAACGTATCAATATAAGTAAAACATCAGTCTTTTTTATCAACTCCATTTTGTTACAGAATAAAATATAATGAACTGCAAATATCCCAGTAACTGAATAACAACCAGAGATACTATTTTTTTCTTTATATTTCTGCATCTATGTTGTTTGGAGTATTTATTTGAAAAATTAAATTTTTTTTACACTATCCTAAAATGTTAAGAATAGAATAACAATAGCCCAACTATTCTTGTTTATGGTGAACAAGTCACTAAAATATGAGTTATGCTTCAAAATGTATTTATATGCTTTGAAAGGGTCAATAAATGTGTCATAAAGACATAATTTTTATTCCCTGCACACATCGGTGGTTTGGTGTAGCATTCTCGTTTTAAGTTCCAGTTGTGTTTTGCAGAGATGTATCTTCTTACTTTATTGTTCTTATTTTATTCTTTCAGATTTGATGAGAAGGAAAATGTGTCCAACTGCATTCAACTGAAAACATCAGTGATAAAAGGCATAAAAAATCAGCTGCTGGAACAGTTTCCAGACATTGAGTCATGGCTTAATCAAATAATGCCAAAAAAGGACCCTGTCAAAATAGTGAGATGGTATGCTCTTCAGTTTTTCTTTATAGTGTTTATATACTGTTTTTTTTGTACATTGGATTCTTTCCTACTATTTTTTTCCCGTATTTATTCCAGCCATGAACACATCGAAATCCTCACAGTGAATGGAGAGCTGCTTTTCTTCAGACAAAGAGAAGGACCATTCTACCCCACCCTCAGACTGCTGCATAAATGTGAGATCTCAATCACCAGCTGGGTGAAACTGTATCTCAATTTCTTTGTATTCTAACCATTCATATTCTGGTTTTAGATCCCTTCATTCTCCCACACCAGCAAGTTGACAAAGGCGCTATTAAATTTGTCTTAAGTGGTGCAAACATCATGTGTCCTGGGCTGACGTCACCAGGTGCTAAACTCTACCCTGCTGAAGCGGACACAGTTGTTGTATCCTTTAATGCACCAAGATGCATTTTGAAGCTGTAAATCCCTGTTATAGATCACATAAACAATCACTTTTCTTTCAAAGTCTTTGTCTTTAATAAGTTGATTCAGGCCATTATGGCAGAGGGAAAACAGCATGCACTTTGCATTGGCGTAATGAAGATGTCAGCAGAAAGCATGTAAGACTTTAAACAATCTGCAACAAATCCTCGTACCTGTAACTGTTCTTAAATATATAATAATCCTTATCTTTTTTTGTTTTGCAAACAGAGAAAAAGTCAACAAGGGAATCGGGATAGAGAACGTGCATTATCTGAATGATGGATTGTGGCACATGAAGACATATAAATGATAATGTCAGCACCTGTAACAACCAACCCAACCCCCCCAGGATGATGTGTGGAACTGTGGACACGGAGGCATGAGCTGCCAGTCAACTGTTTACAGACATAGCTACGTAACCTGCTGGAGGCTTTAATTCAAACACCATGATGCACGAATAAAACAACTTGCTTTAAACCAGAATGTCAGTCGTTTTTCTGGTGGTCACGCCTTAACTTAGCATTGCAATCAGATTAGGAAACAATGTGATTAGTCACTTCATACCAACCAACCTTACAGGCTTGACGGCTATTATATTAAGGATGTAACCTTAAGCAAACCTTTCAATTCAGGATGTAGAAATATTTACACTGTGGCTTAAGGAGTGTCAGATGACCGCTTGGATTTGTTGTTAGACCTGTTATCCGGACACTTCTTAAAGTTCAAACCCTCATTGCTTTCAAGCTGATTAATTCAAGATATTAAGAACTACACATTAGAAATACAGTGGAACTTTTAGTACATTTTCTGTGAAATGTCAGAGTTATGCTTGACAATCTAAAATTGTTTTGTAATGATAAAATGTATCATCTTTTGAGCCAATTACATCACAGAAATGGAGATACTCTGAGTCAGTGTTCATGTGAAAATCAAGGAGAATTTCAGTCACATTTTTTATTTAGCAGCACATTGAAATAAAAGGGATGTCACCATGCCAACACAATTATTTCTGTTTGAAATGTTTTACAGAATGAAAAATTATTGAGTAGATCTATATGGAAAGCACCTTACTTTGCTTTTGAAGCATCTAGGGTTCTCAGTTATACATAATTTCTGTTTTTTATTAGGGCAACCATAGGTGTATGATAGCCTTATTTTAGTATAAACTTTTAAGCAGGCTTGGCTGAACTATCCAATATGGCAGGGTTTTGCATTTTTGTTCTGGCTTGGATAATATTAAGAATTGCGAAAAAAAGATTAATTTCTCAGTTGTTTTAATAAACATTTTCTTTTTGAATCAAGAATGAGTTATTTGTTAGCTAAAATTGTCCTCAGTGAAACTAACACGTTCCCATTATTATTAATACTCCTTTGTTTTTCATGTCAGTATGTTTGTGTGTAGAAAGCACACACATACTTAGAAATGGAAGTGTTTTATTGAATATCCCTTTTTTTGATTGAGCCATTGAATTTTTAGTCAGCGTTAACTATAATAGCGTAAAATGAATACAAAACAATTTAAAATATAATTGTAGGAAATTTTTATCTAAACTTTGATACTCATGACAGACCTAGTTGTTCCTCCTGTTGTAATCAAGGCAAAAGAT
>JAVQJG010127583.1:0-15340 GCA_036024015.1 Craterocephalus amniculus | reverse complement strand
GAAGGGATACATCTGAAAGTGACTGGACTTTGGCACCTCTGATTTAAAACATGTTCATCATGTGCTTCATTTGCTTGTAATTGGATATCTAAGGTTTACTACGTAACAGTGAGTTTACACTGAACATTTGATAATTTATTCTTGGGGTGGCACTTGAGGGGCCAATCAGGCCCCCCGTCTAGAAACGCCCCTGTCTGAGCCTGAGTCTGAAGCTTCTATTATTAAAAAAAAATACTTGTTTACAATTTGAAAATCAAAAAAGTAAATACATGACTGAATTGTTGGTGATTTTGCAGGTGTTTCAGGGAATAATGAAATTGAAATAGTAGGTATCGACTCATTCACATGATAATTCAACCAAAGATGTTACATATAACATGCTCCAAAATACATTTATAAGTCTGACAAGATTAAATAAATCCAGGGAACATTCCCAAGCCACCGGCTCCTTTTAGGTCCATAGATGTCAATGAAATGAAATTATGTAATTTCCTCATCCTGTACAAGAGCCTCTGAGGCATTAACTTTTCTGTAGAACACACATTTAGGAACAAGCTTTGTGGCCAAAACCTTTGAATCTACAGAGCACAGAACTCCCCCAAAGGAATTTTCATAGAAGGGTGGAACTGTACATCCGACATTACATAAGTGCACACCAATGCAAGAAGCATGTTTGTATTCAAACATGTTCATTACATTGTGACCTGCTTTACCAAGTGATCAATGTTGGTAAAATATTATGGAGATTAACTTTTCTGAGAAGTAGCCAAATAAACTTACTCAGATACTCCTCTTACGTGCTGTATGAGCTTTAACATACTGAATTCTAGCGTTTTTCAAATTTGGACCTATTTCTCAGAGTGTAACAATTTTTACACCAAATATTTAGATTATGTGCTATAATTACAAGGCTTTGCATGACTGGTAAATCCACTTTCAATGTTATGCTACTCTGTTTTAACTGTGTTTCATTTATTTAGGCTCTCAGGTTATTACTAGCTGTTTCAGTTTATGCATTGTGGACATATTGCATTTATACAATTATTATCTATTCTAAAGTCAAACTTAGTTAAATTTCCATGTTAAATATCCATGTCTTTAAAGGAGCTATACCTAATATTGAGTCACGCCATTTTATTAAGTGAAAACGGCCAGTTTTTTTAGCTCACAAAGAGCTTCACGTCAAAGCTAAAAACTAGCCACTTTGGCTAACTAAAATGGCCTGGACTGGTACATATGTGCAATCAATGAGTCATTCATTTTGAAAGACTTACCCCTTTTACCACATCATATACCGTGTAGAAACCATTTTTCTTAGAAAGATTAAAATAACATCAGGTATAGCCCCTTTAACTTGCTAATTGACAAGAAACTGAACTTTCAACTGCACACAGGAGGATCACCAGTAATCATACGAACCACCTTCTTACAATGAATCAGTCGGGGAATCTTTTATTACAAATACAGGATGTGCATCGTTGTAAACAGGTTCTGTCTGTACTACGGAGGTTGAACTGGCAGGACAAAAAAATCGGCAAACAAATTAATCCATTTAAGTCTTTTAATCCTTCCTGTCTAACTCCCCATGTTTGAGGGCGGAGAAAACAACTCCGGGCAACATTTTCTTTTGTGATTCTCATGTATTGTATAAACTATGTTCTATATTTGTTTATGTGCCCTATCTGTAAAGATACTCGTTGAGGATAGCCAGCCTGTTATGTCTGTCCAGAACCACTCACCACCCCGCCTCCTCTTCTCTCCGACCAAAAGACTCTCAGTGCAAGGGGAGCCCTTGCAGGAAAGTACGTTGCATAAGGTTGTCAGCCCAGGGCCAAGAAGAATCTTGCTCTATACAAGTTCTTCCACCCTCCTCGGTAAAAAGAACCCATTCTATCTTTTCACCGCAGGTGGGCCTTGCATCTTGTACGGCTACAACCTGAGAGCTCGGTGATGAGCATTTTCCCTGACATGGAAAAAAGACAGGCACGTGGATATCGGTGCGGGAAGCTTCATAAGGGATTGTTGTTCGGAGTATAACCACACTGACAGTTAAATCCATTAATAGAAAAAAAAAAATCACAGTTATTACTGTCGTAACACAGTCATCGTCCAGCTGATAGTATGGAACAATTTATGTGTGTGTGAGACAGTTTATTGACTTATTGGGTGGTTTGCAAAACACTGCGGCTGAATTTCCATCTCTAGAACATGGGCAGGTCAAGAGGTCGTGAGATCTGGCAGAAGATTAAGGAAACATTACTAAAGCGGAGCGCACATGCTTACCATGTCTTGCTGGCACTCCTCTGTCCAACTGTAGCTCCCTTGGGGCCACAGCAAGAGTTCCCAAACTTTACTTAAAGAAGTAGGCATGAATTTAATCACTCGTGCTTGTTTGTTGGATGTGACCAAATGAAAAGAAAAAAAGGTAGAACAGATATAAAATCAAAAGATATGCCACAAGACCTTGACTTTGACTGATTCTGCATTTAACTAAGGGAAGCCATTGAAATGAATGGAAATGCGTAAACTCACATTAACCTGTTTAAACATGTTTACACATGTTTAAAAAAATAAATGAAAAAAATGAAATGAAATGAAATACTGAAAATAAGTCAAAAGTCCTATTTGTGTCACATTGACTCTTGGGATAAATAACCGGCTATTAATCAGCAAAACTGAACTCCTTTGCCTAATTTGTTTTTTAAAAATCTCACATTTCCTATACAGCTCTTTACTTTAAAGCAATGAGCTTGCGTAACATTTAGAATATTATCAATCATGCACATAATGTGTGAGGAATTCATTGTAAGTGTTTCCCTGTCGGGCTATGACAATGCCTGTTTACAGTTCACAGAGACTGTTTCACTTCTGCATCACAGTCCACATTCATCTGATCAGGGACAGCAGTTCAGCTGGATGCGGGCTATTTTCCCTTCACACGATAATCTTTTGAAAAAGTATTATGTAAGTCATCATTCATCAAAGTCTGTCGTTCCAAAAAAGACTGTCCTTAGTGTGGCTGAGAATCCCTGGTATTGCGCAGAGCTGGTGCACGCCCTGCAGCCCGCTGCCATTCAGTTTTCTCATTCTGGCATGTAGTCATTGGCCTTTGACTGACACACAGAGCAGAGTGGTCTGCTCAATGCACACTTTTGTTAGTTTCTGCTGTTAACTTTCACAGCAAATGAATACATAGAATAAAAACAGCTCAGAGGAAGCCATCAAAGTGAGATCTTTCATTCATCACACGCCCTGAAGAATCACAACTCGCCAGGAAGTGTGCGCGCCACTTCCGTGTACTTACATAAGGATGTTTACACAAATAAAAACTGTAGGAACAGCCCCGAGAAACTGTGTCCCAACTACTGTGAACATTAGGACTATTAACACCCATTGACCTTTATGAGCTCTTGAAAGCAAACCACGTGCACACTTTGCTGCTTTATCAGAGAGCTGAGCACCTGAGAATTTAAATCCAACACCTTTTCATCCCCAGAGGTGATGACTTGTGAAATGAAGCATGGATGAGACATGGTTTTTCCATACACCTTTGCGCATGTTGGCTCAGTGGCATGCCATGTGCAAACCTGAATCTTTTTTTTTGCCTGCTTGAATTCAAAGGATTATCTAAAGAAGTTAAGTGATGCACTTTTCTGCTGGTTTTGTCCTAAATATTTGGAGGAGGTGTTACCAATTATGTTGCAAGGTTAAAAATAATGGTAGTTTATGACTGATTTCAGGGATTACTCATTTTTGCATTTAGATAAGATACCTTTGTGAATCATTTTTCTTGACTAAATTTGAGGAGATGGGTTTACAGGAGTTCGGGCATAAATGAGCACGCGCTAAAGACTTTTCATTTGCTGAGCGAGCCGGTTTTGGTTACGATGGGACCTTGAATACATGTGCAGAGGCTTGGTGTACCGTTTCCCTTCCTTGCATCAATCAAATTTTCATTACATTAAACCTTCTTTAAGCGATCACTAATAGTGCAATGGAAAACTAGGTCTTGGTAACAGATGTGAGGCAGGTCAGAGACGGAAACTCAACAACTAGTCTTTCTAATGTCACTTGGATTAATTGGGGTGTGTGGTTGCAGGAATGAGTCTCAACTGGAGCCATCAGTCACACGGGAGTAAGAGGTAATTACATTAATAATCCTGAAACGTGTACAGAATACATGAGATGCATTAAAAAAGATCCATTTTAATGGCCATGGCTGCGCTAATATACAGAGAGTTGTTATTGCAACAACAGCAAGAAAAATGCAAGCATGCACACAGACATACTGAACAATAAAGCCTTTATTTTTTTGCCTTTCCATAGTTCAAGTTTGTCAATCCCACCCAGTGAAAAGGTGGCAAATAGAGTGAAGGAGTAAGAGGTAGAGCAAGTGTTCCATTCTTTTTTGTGATCAGCGTAAAAACGTATTTCTACAAACCAAGGGAATGGCCATCCAAAGTCTTCTGGAGAAAAATAAAAATATGAAAATAACAGCAGCTTCTTTGCGGTGTTGCTAGCTTTCCCTTATTTATCATAAATACTTCTAACTTGCTTAATTTATTTATTTTTTTAAAAGGTAGCACTGCAGTGTAAACCAGAGAGGCAATGAGTGCTAGCCAGTCTCTGAACACTTGGAGTGAGGGGAAATAGCCACATGACGAGGGCCGTTTACTGGCTGTCCAAGGGCCTCTGCATAGTATGATCCGACAGAAGAGATAATTACTGCCTGACAGACTGAAAAGCAAATCTTGGTCCAGCGCTCAAGGAGAGCATGACCTGGAATAAAGGGGAGGAAAAAAAGTGGGTTGTCTTTGCATGCTGCAAAAACCTGAGCAGCGGAGCCCGACAGCACATCAGTCAAAAAAAAGGAAAAAAATAAGAAAGGTGTAGTACAGTCAGCTGGCCCTGTGTGCACCGTTCTTGTGCATGTGTCACACTGCATTGACACTAACCAATACTAACCACTCTACCATTCAGCTACACTGGACAGGTTGGAACAGTGCCATTTACATAAAAAAAAATATTTACATCCTCAACACATAACTTATTTCCCTATTATACGGTCTCTCTAAGGCATAATAAGCTCTTTTTAACAATCAAACATAACATAAGTGCCTCTTACAAAAGCCTATGCTGAATCCAGATTGCTGAAGATGGGAAAAGGTGAAGTTTAAATGTTGCTGAAAAAAAATCTAAATGCTGCCAGAACAAGTCCAAAAGAGGGGGGATAACACCCCCCCCTCACACACAGAATTAATGCAGTAATTCATGAGAACAATTTTCAAAATGGCACATAGAAATGGATAAAGCTTGAAGCTTGATTAGGCAACCCCTGAATACTTCCAGGTAGTAACAATCACAACACTGGAGCTGACTGATTGATAATCGGTAAAGAAGAATACAAAGTGGTCATGGCATGAAAGGCAACGCCACGAATCACTATATGATATGGGAAGCTTTGTGTTTCTGCCTCGCGCCAACAACAGCTCCATGAATAAACCCTCCTGCCCAGAAAGTGACCTTTGACATTTTCTAACGTGTTTTTGTTTCAGCCCCAGAGCCTCCCTCAGGCTGTCCGGCGACAGCGCCAGCTCCCGTACTGACCAATCACATTGGGGTAGAAGCAGGTCGAACCTGATGCGACCTGACAAAAAAAGGCTCTAGTCGGGTAAAATTCACTAGTCAACGAGATACAGTATCAAAACTCTGTATAATGAGAAAACATACAAACAGATATGCAAATATAGCTTTCAGTACACAACACAATACATTTTAACTGTTGCTTTTGTAGATGTAATTCAAAGTATGCAAACAAATATGTGTCACAAACAAACAGTGGCTGGCTCTTGTCTGTTCTGGAGAGAGAGATAAGAAAGAGGGCTGGGAGGGGGGGGGCAAAAGCAAAACAAGACAAACAACTAATAGGTTCAGTTCATATTTGTCATGTGGGATAACTGCTTGCACAGGAAGCTAGGAGGAGTGAAACCTCTCCAGTTGACCACACAAGTTCATATTACCGCTGCTCTCACACTCCAGTGCTGCTGGGCTGCTGTCAGTCTTTGGGTCACCCCCCCCTGTTGTGTGTGGGTGCACGACAGTCCGTCATTCCAGTGAAATTTAAAATTGAAAAAAAAAAAAAAATGAAGGTAGAGCGATTGGTTCATTTGCTGACAGGTCCAGCCCATGTTGATGAGGTGGAGCCTGGAGGGAGCCCATCAGTGGTCCAGGATGACCTTGACAAAAGTGGCCACGTCCGTCTCTTTGAAGTCATGCAGTTTGAAAAATTGATGTTCCTGCATGAAAAAGGGAGAATGAAACAATTAGAAATATGGTCTGTGAAGAGTAATCTAAATTATACCCGTGTTGCTTTATACATGAGGAAGACAAATCATGGTCTTGGTTGGTTAGTGGAATAAGCCTGGCCTCTTGTGGACAGCAACAAGAATCAGAGACAGCATGGATGTTGGATAAAGAGCAGATACTACTTTATTTGTTCTTGGTTTGTTTTAGAAAAGCAAGGAAATGCAAAAAAGAACAAACCATTAATTCTGTATAAGCTGGTCTTTCATTTGGCTTCTTTCTTAAGCTGTAATGAAAACAAAAAGCAGATCAATGTAAATGTTAAAAAAAGAAGCAAAAACAGCAAATATTAACTTTGATTACATTTTAGAAAAACATTTTTTTAAAGTCTTTAAATGCAAATATTTACAGTTTAGATCATAAAAAGCTTGTAATACTAAAAACGTGTGGCACTTCAGTAAAAAGAGCAAAAGTTGCCCCCTGCTGGGCAACAGTGTCATCTCTCCTCATAAACTATAGTATAGCATAATAGGATGATGTTAGCTTGTGTTAGGCTCACCACTGGGAGATGAAATCTACAAATTCAGGGGAGAAGCGGTCAGCAGGCAGCTGTGGGGATGGTTCATCAACCACCTGTTTCAGCTGCTGAAATGGGGTGCCCCATGAGTCGTAGGGGAACTTCAAAATGGCCAACTCGATCTAGGATACAAAGAAGGCAGATTTAATGAGGACTGCACAAATTATCAGCAGAATTTTAAAGCTCCAATTCTGTACTGTAAATCTTTCAAACATTTTAAGTGGTATTAGGCGAGTCCATGTTACAGCTTTTAGACTAATTAATATGCAACATCATTATTAATGGAATATTAGACCAATTTTTCAGAAACTCGTCTTTATCTGATGCCAAATAAAGAGTTAAAGTCGAGGCTAAATCAATAAACTGATTCTGTAAATCTGTAAGCTCTGTTATATATTAATTGAGGACAGCATGGGCGGCTAATAACCTGGCATCCGTGTGGCACAGTTATGAAAATTGCCACGGGTCATCATGACTCAGCATTAGTCAAGGCTTGGTAACGCTGTAAATACAGACTATGACAACTCAAAGTATTCTTTGTCAAAAGGCAGCCTGACATTATAATCTCTGAAATACATTTTGCGGTCAAGAATGTAAATAAAACACATATTATGCTGAGATCGTCTTATAAGAATGGCTGCGCTTAGATTATGGAGAACTTTTGATTATATAAGACTAAACTAATATTTACAGTTTGGCGTCAGCAATATCTAAGAGCAACTCTAGCAAGCAAACCACTGAATGCACATGAAAGGATTTATTATCTAGCAGACAAAAGATGTTTTTAAACTCCTGCTATGTTGCATCTACATTTACAATCAAAGCAGTCGCATGGATAACAAAAAAACAAAAAAAAAGAGCAGCACCGACGTCCCTGAGCAACATTCTGTGAATAGAACAAAGACCAAATATCTTTTGACAAGTGCCCTCACCATAGTGATACCAAGACTCCATATGTCTGACTTCACGCTGTAGCCTTTCTGGTTGAGGTCTGGGTTGATCCGCTCAGGCTGCAAAGTAAATAATCATAAACATGAGTTGTATGATTACAGCAAAAAATGTGGCTCTAATATTTAGGACACAAAATGCAAAGCAAAACTGCAATAATTAGGAGTAATGGCCAGCTTAAGTTAGCCTACATCCAGGTGAGATGGCAAAAAGCTTGAAGGGAAATTTCCTGTTTTTTTTATGTAGTTTTTTCTTAAGTAGTCAGTGTCTTGCAGTCAACTTGGTGAATCAAGAGGTAATTCTCATGTGGGACCCAAGTTAAATCTACTCAAAACAGGACTACAGATCATCCCCATAAAAACAATTACTGGTACTTAAAACTAAAAAATGTCAGAACAGACAGAACAATGAAGGACTTCTGTGATGCTGTAAATAGGCTCTACGCACAACTCTGCTACTGCCTGAACCCGTCTTTCATTACTGAATGAACTGATTAATCCAGGTGTATCTGGCCAGTGCCGTCATTGCTATGGAGGTCAGGCACACCTGGATTAATCAGTTCATCCAGTAATGAAAGGCAGTAAACAAAGGAGCTGCCTTACGTTCAGGAAGCAGCAGAGTTGAACATAGAGCCCATTTACTGTTAAAGGACCATTTATGCTCCCTTGATGTAAATGGGGACGTCCGTCACAAACGTTTTCATGTGTTGCTGTCTTCGTACTTCCATGCGTCTTTTGTGTTGCTACAACTGACCTCCGCTAGGGGGCATAGCTGAGTTCATAGTTATCCGCAATATAAAGTGTCAGACACCAGTTGGCGGCACATACGCGCCGCTATAAAGTTGTTTCTAACCACCAACACACCCTGAACACGTGCAGAGCCTCATTTCAAAAGCTTGTGCAACTTTTGTTTTTGTTTTCGTCTTCATTCTTCTTCTACGGTTTTCCTCTTCCCATTTCTCTTTTTCTTCTCTGGTTTGTTTCTGCTCAACTATCTCCAACACTGCCACCGCGGTTTCCGGTGGTATTACTCCATCTTCTGCGTCTAATGACAGATGTGCAAGGAGCCTGAAAACGCACCAATACGTACGTATCTGATGCAGAAAACTGACGTATCCGTATACGTAATCTGCGTCGAGCATAAAAGGGCCTTTACACATTCTTCTTCGGATCAGTTTTAACACAGCTCCCTTATAAACAATCTTTTGCAACGCCTCATCTCACTGGTTCCAGGACTCACCGCCATGTAGGGTTTGCAGCCTGCATCCATTGTTTTGGCCACAGAGTCCACCAGGTGTCCACTAATGCCAAAGTCGCACATTTTCACTTGGCCCTGAGTGTTGATCAGAACATTGGAGGGCTTCACATCTGGACACACATATGGTTGGGGATATAAGAGAGAATATAGCAACACAACGCTGAGAAAAATCACTGCCATCCCGAAAGTACTGTGAACATTGGATCGTCTGATTACCTCTGTGTATGACCGACAGGTTTCTGTGCAGGTGCTCTAATGCCTTCACAATCTGTGGAAGTACATAGAAGGAACAAAGAGGACAAAACGATGAGCTCTTCATGCAATGCTCCGTGAGCTTTAATGAGGTATATAGTGATTAAAATGGAAATTCTACATAAAGTTCAATGAAATGCAGACTGAATATGCTTTCTAATGGCTTTGGAGACATTAGTTCATTCCAAAGTCCAGCTGGGATTTTCTAAAAACCATAGGAGTGAAATGAAAATGGTGAAAACAGCATCTGCGTTCAGAGAAAGCAAATTTTTTTAAGATGCTGATTTTTCTATGTGAAAATCTTCAATCTTCAATCATGATCTATTCTGTCTTTTCAGTACATCTAAAAGCTGAAATTCACAAATGATAGGTGTGATTTTAATCATCGGATGATGAATTGTTGACAGTCACGCATTAAACCATCTGATGAGCACAGATTGTCTTTTTGTCAACAGATGACATTATTATTCATAAAACAAGAGAAAGATGCAACCAGCTGCTGTTAAGTACATTATTGCAAATACATAAATACATCCCAGCAAAAACCACAAGTTCTCCTTATCTGGCCAAAAGGGCAAAGAAGCCCAATTTCCATATCTTCATTTTTGACTGTCGCACAACAGGAAAAAGACGTACAGCTACTGTTATCTTGCCCAAGATGTCCTCAGGAATGGTTTTGCCTTTTTCAATAACCTTCTTATAGAACTTATCCAAAGATGTGTCCATCAGTTCCATACAGATCCAAACATCGCCCTGGAGAGAACAAAAAAAAAAAAGAGATGATTAGAAATGTGGGAACAAGGCGGTAATAAATGAATGATCTTTGTATTCTGGTGTTACCTCTCTAAAAAGGGCACCATAGAAAGTCACTGTGAACAAGCAGTCCACGGTCCTCATGGAGATGTCCAGGTCCATCAGGAGCCTCTTCTGCTCCAGACTGTTGACCGTGGCCCGAATCCTCTGGAGACACGAGCGTCACAGATTTACCATCAGTTTCAAATTCATCAACTTCCTCCCACTGATTTAGGTTATCTGAGCCAGTGTTAATTAGATAAGATCACACAATGACTTTCGGTTATGGATTCAGTTGGGTTTTCCAAACTAAGGTGCACACAAAAACTAATTAAAAACAACAGTAGCAGCTTCTACACATACCTTAACAGCCATGATAACACCACTGGGCACATGTTTCATCTTGTGCACCACTCCATATGCTCCCCTCCCCAGCTCTTCAATCTGCTCCAAGTCATCTGCCTTCACCACAAAGTTCTGGACAGCAGGGGGGCGTAAGAAGTTTTAATAATGTGCAGCAGAAAACAGATCAGCATGTTTTAGAAAAACACAGCCTTACCCGATCTCCTATTGTGACACAAGCTTTTGAGTCTAGATCTCGAGGGGGCCTGCAGACAGGAAACAGCTTTTAAAAAAGCAACTTTGATTTGTTAGAATGATGTGTGGATCAGTTACATGGATCACAATAGAACTTGAATTAAAAAAAACAGCGATTGTGGCTTTTAGGAAGTTTAACTGGGTTTACTTTCAGATAGTTATTTTAAATATGCAACCAGCATCCTGTCTGTAGACAGAGCTAGCCATCTCCTAGCACTGGCCTTCAAACAGAAAAACTCCTAATTCTGCCAAAAAACAAAGAACTACATTTCATTGAACAGTAACCTCTGGTTTCTTGGAATCACGCTCATCTAATGCAATTTATTTGTCATTTTTCATGACTAAGAATATACTAACATGTATATTCAACTTTACTTTGCTCTTTAGTGGACAGACAATGTAAAAGTTAGATACCTATATTTTTTCCTTGTCGTGTCTGGTTACTTACCGAAAGGACTATCTGCTGACACAAACAAATTTATCAAGTGTTCTACTTTGGTGACCCTGTTTGGTGGTCCTGGTACAGTTTCAGGTATAACCTCTTTAAAAAAAACCTTTAAAAACCTCTGTAAAAAAATTTGCCTTACGCTGCAGCTGCTGGTGGAGGAGGCGCAAACACTTCTGAGGGTAGCCTCAGCCCATGGCTCTTCTTTTTCCCTTAAATACAAAGTAAAACAAAAAGAATGACTATCTCAGAACTGTGACCAATGCTTTGTGATAAAGGTGTTTGTAGCAGCCTCAACAAGCTACGGAAAAAAAACAAAATGCTCAGCAAGATTTCCCATCTCTCTAGGAAATAGTTTTTATAGTTTTATTTAAACTTTGAATTAAAATTTGAGGTTCCTAGTTTGAATTCCAACCACTTGGTGTCAGCTACATGACCTATAACAGCATTATTTATGTGAGATTTAGCACCAGTTCCTTAGTTCTTCAAAAGTCCTAATAAATTTAGTTTTCCCTGGGAAAAACAAAAACAAATAATATGCTATCACACTGGAGATTTAGTGCGCAAAATGCTAGAGAGACATACCCTATATGACTAATCAACTTAGGTGTAATGACTCAAATGCAGCAGGGTTAGGAGAACAAAAGGGAATCGAGCCATCCTTCCTCTTATGATTTGTTTTTTTCCCCCAAAAAGTACGGCCACTGGTTCTTTCATAATCACACATACTTTACATTTTTTCAATGCCTTGAGTCTTTTACTGTAGGCTGCACAGCTCTGGCACCTAGCTGTGTTAAATCAGTGACATCATCCCATTCACAAACATGGTTTACCAGCAGTCTGTGGGACTTCCCAAACGAGTTTCAGAGCTCCTGCCAGAATGACACAGATTCCGAGACCAGAGCAGGAACCCAGAAAAATAAAGAGACCTCAATCACTCTTTGACACTTAAACTCACATTCAGCGTGTCTGTTCTTGTTGCTGAGAGTGAGCAAAAGGCTGAATACTTTAGATGTGCTCATTTTGTTTGTGCTAGGACTACCAAGCCTCAGTTTCACCCATTAAGATGTGATGAAAAGCTGTTTAGACTTCACTGGTTATAACATACAAGCCTGACCAGGCAGTGTAATAACTTCCAAATCACTCTAAATGGTTTAACGCTGATCACTTTTGCTTTAAGTAGATACTTCTTTGTAAACCAACAAACTCTAGGATTATCATCATTACTGCGGAGATGACTATTCCACTGAGTGAGTCACACCAGACTGTGGAGGAAGTTTGATTGGGTAAACCCCTCCTTGCCAGATTAAGCTGGAAGGGAAGTGCACTTTAACAAAGATTTTAGATATTTCAGCCCACCAATGAAATCAAGACACATCCGTTTTGTGTTGCAAGCCTAAAATAAGCCCACGGTGTCTGGATGGACTACGGTAGCCTCATGTGGTAGGGAGAGATTGAGTGTGATTTACTCACACATGCCCAGTCAAAAATAGATTTTGCATTTCCTCTGCGTGGGATAAAGCAAGAGAGCTCAAAGGTTACAAAAGACCTGAGAAATAATACTGGCTTTGGCTCATGCAAGAGAATTAAACAACCACGCAAGCAAAGTAATGCAGTACTGTAATTATTTACATGTTTTTTAAGCCGATGCACATGTAGTTTTCATTTGTTGTTGCAGGTAAACTACTAAAGATACCATGCATATGCAGTTATTATAGTTTGACTTAAGCCTGAGTTAGTGCTTGTGTACTGTAAAGTATTAATGGCCCTGAAATACTATCTCTTCTCAGGTAGCTATCCCAGCACCTGGTGTGTACTGGGACACCTTGGCCAAGGCTGTGGACTGGGATATGACTCACAGCCAGTCAGATTGGACACATCCGCACAAAACACAGCAACTGTCAGGACCCTTTGGGAAATATGATGTCACTTTACTTGGCCCACTTGCTGTCCCTTTTCGGACAAACAGAGGCCAGCCACTGCAGCTTTCTGCTGCAAGACCTGTCTGGTCTTCAAAAATGAGCCCCTGGACATACTAGAGCCATGACAACAGACGCAGCTGCAGCCAGTAGAAAAAAAAAACGTTTATCAAAGCAGCACAGCGAAATTACATGACATTAGATAACAACTCACACAGAAAGGTCAGAGGATTGAGAATTTCTAAGGAAAGAGTGATGCAGAGCAGCAGTGCTGACTTGAGTGAAATAGTCATATCAGACCAAGAGCAGACACGTTTTCCACTCAGATATTCATTTACTATGCAAAACTATATTAATTCTTATGAGTGAGAGGGGGTGAGGGGGGGATCAGTGGAAAATTCCCAGCAGTCCAGCAATACGTACGTAATGCTAACAAGAATTTCTGGATTGTGCATGGGATCAAAGTGTCAATAGCTGTGCAGCGAGTCACCATCAGGAAGCACCCGCTTTAGAGAAGGTCCATATACAGACAATGATGACTCATGCACAGATAATCTCCTACACCACCCTTACAGTGCTGTAACGGAGAACCCAATCTTCAAACGTGCCTCAGTAATGCCATGAACACCACTGCAATGCACAACAGTCGAGAGGAAAAGAGACGTTCATGGTAACAGCAGCAGAGAGAATACCTGCTTCAGATCAGTGAACTGTCAACAAAGGGAGGCTACACTCGATGTTGGCGCTGCAAGTCAAAACATGCCATTGTAGGCCAAAGATTGCCCGAGCAGCACCCCGCACAGCCCTCACAAAACGGCGTGTACTCCCGACCATGGTAACGATACTATGGTTGTCTAACAGCACAGGCGGTGAACTTGAAATGTAAATTGACATCATCAAAATCATCGTCATCATCATCAAAAGGCTACTTGCTTTTTCCAAGGACAGCTTTTCCCCCCGTCCAACAGGTGTACCGTTACTATACAGAAAAACATGTGTTTGTGATAGTATATTGAATCCTAATTACCGTCTAAAAAATAAAGTTGTTTCCCATGTAGAAACGGTTGCATCTACATGAACGTGGGGCTAAAAAATATGTTTGTACTAACTCGGTGCGAAGCAAAAGGAGCCAAACAGCTGCGGTCCCAATGTGCTTGGATTTACTAAGAGATAGAAACTAAACTAAACACAGTGGTTTCCAGCTGAGGGGGCTGGCTGGTTTCAAAATTACAGCTTTGCAAAAGTCCTGTATTGTCGCGAAAACTGTTAGCTAACCTCAACCCGGGAACTTCAACTAAGCGGTGCGTGTGTAACTCTTTAGCTTAAATAATAATGAAAAAACAATCACTACGCAGGTCTGTAATTTATAAAGTACATATGAGGTTATATGGAGACCTTATGCACTAATACATAGCGGGAAAGACACGCTGGCTAGCCTCGTTTCGTCTTCTCATACATGCAGGTTTCCACCTGGCAAGGTTATATTTTTCACACAAAGCTAGCCAAACTACTTTTAGCCACAGAGCACCTCGATCATTAAAACATGTGCACGTTTAGTTTTTTGTTTTCTTAAACCGAATGGCTAGAATTACTCTTACCTGGTGGTTGCTTGCCTCCTCTGGATACAGACATTTCCCTTTAGCTTTGATGAGGGGGAAGGGAAGCACAAAGACTTTTGCCTTTTTTTTTTTTTACTCCCTCCCTCCCTGCATCTACCCTTACACCCGCTCAGGATCGTCGGCTCAGGGTGCAAGATCTAGCAACGATTAAAACCAAGAAAGTTGTCTTCGTGCAAGCTTGGCACACAATTAAGCAGCTCGCGTGCTAAGAAAATCGATTTGAAAATGAATGCACAACTTTGAATAAAGCTGGACAGTTCGCCTTAGTTTGCTAACAAAACCTGCACTGGGGTGGCCAAAGTCTGACAGCTGAAGGGTCCAGCAACGTGATGACGTATTTCCGCTCTCACGCTAAGCCCCATGGGAGATGTCGTTTTAATTGTGAGGGGACTTTCCTCCGAAACAGGGGATTTAGTAAAAGGAGTAAAAGGAACATAGGACTACTGCTCAGTCACACTTTAATTTTGATTTATCAAAGTTTATTTGGGAAATACTTGACAGATCACTACAATTTTTTTTGTCATACCTTATTGTCGTCATTTTGATTGGTGAATTTTATTTCTAGGTATAGGCAAGACAAAAGAAAGAAAGAAAGAAAGAAAGAAAGAAAGAAAGAAAGAAAGAAAGAAAG
>JAVQJG010127577.1:0-19375 GCA_036024015.1 Craterocephalus amniculus | reverse complement strand
TGACAAGGAAGCAGTGAAACAGCTTTATTCTTTTACACAGGTCTACCTCGATGTCAAGTATGCATCAGACCCAGAGATCAAATTTGATATAGTCATCCTGCCAGCCGGCTCACTTCCTGCTATGGCACCGCCGCCTGCCGCCACTGCCTTTGGATATGAACCATTTGGGAACCCAAACCCTCCAGTCTGGGGCTTTGGCCCTGCACAGCCACCAGCCGGAGCTCCACCCTTCAACCCTCAGCCCTTCAACACTCAGCCTCCTCCTTATGGAGAGCATAACATGTACCCTACTTTAAATCAATTTTCTAATAAACATTAGGAATTTAGCTGAGAGGAGTTAATTTTAAGCAAATGAAATAAAGACATTAAAGGAGGATAATTGCAATAACTTTTAGCATTATAGATATACGATATTATATTCTAATCTGATAATGCATTATTCAGTTAAAATAAAGTAATTTGAATTTATTTAACTTTTATTGACCTGTTATGACTTAAAGGTATACTGTATATAACTACTAATCGACTAAACCTGTAACCTCCCACAGGCAACATGACAGTATTGCAAAATAAAACGGTCTTTCCCTCTCTGGGATCCTCAGACACCTTACTTTCTAGTTTGCCTTCTTACTCCAAGGAAAATGTAGCATGAAGTACAGCCCACTGTGTTTTGTAGCTGTAGAGCAAAATACTGCAGGTCACATGATCCTATGAGAGATGGATCCGCTCCTGCAAAGTTTGAATGTCAGGTGTCTGAAGAGGGAAACCCCCTCTGAGCGCCGGTGTGTCAAACGCTGTATTGACTCGAGAAATCCTCCCTTTATACTCAAATTAGTCTGATATTTGAGTCAAAAGTTTTATTTCAATAGTTTTAGGACCCCTAGTGGCAAAAGTTAATGGTTAACAAATTTATTGCATCTTAATATAACTATTACTAAATTACTGTTATTATTGGGACAATTTGTCTCAGTAACACCACAATGTTTCAAAACCTGCTTCTCATGCTTGTGAATAATGCATATATTATTTTGGTGTTTACTAGCTGGCTTAAAGGGACTTCAGGCAACTTTATAAAATCTGAGTCTGTGCTGCCGCGACAGGCGCTGTGGGTAAATGAAACCACCAGCCAAGCGGCATGGGAGCGCGCACAAACACTTAAAGGGATACTCCGCCCTCTGAATGATGTGCCTTCATTTTGTACTCACCCTCATGCTGAATAACACTCTGGAACACTTTCTTGATGTTCATCATGTAGCCGGAGATATCGGGAGTTTTTCATTTTTGAGGAAATTCCCATAAAGTGATGTTGAACGGGGCCCGGTCAAAAAAGTCCACAAAAACTTGGGAATATTCCTTCATACTGCTCGTCCAATGTAATCCAAAGGTTATCAGTGGGCAACGTCCATAATTTACTCGAAACGAATTCATTTAGTATATATTTTTTAGCATAAACCGTAGCATGTTTTAGTTCCTGGATGACGTCACCAAAGTTTTTAACTCCCTACTGAAATTAAAATGTTGTCTTTGCATCACTTTTTAGTTTAATAAGACAGTAGTTGATCTTAATATCCAGTTATTCTTTCCAAACCTTATGCATCTTTTTTTTTAATGGAATATGAACATCTAAAATACTATATGGTCACAATTTCCAGAGAAAGGGAAAAGTAATGAAGTAAGAAAGTATATGCAGCATTTTTCTCAGCTACTGTGAGAAATCTATGAGGTCATTTAGCCTCCTCCATTTGTCATTTTAGCACTGCACTAAATACACACTGCTTACAGTAAATCTTCAGCAGAGCCCTCAGACATCGTGGCAACCAGGCTCATGTTTTCTCCTGGAACCCCGCTGAGGAGCAGGCAGCTATCGAGGACGACAACAGCTTTCTGTCCTGCCAAAACAGTTACACCTATCCCCCGCCTCTGTTCTGGATAAACTGTACTAAGAGATGACAAGTCGCAGGAATGCCCACCCTTCAACATGCAACATAAAGAGTCACTTTTATATTTTTAAAAAAATATATATATTTTTTTTTTGGGAAAGTAAAAGCGATGACTTTGTGTCAGATGTACGACTGCAGGTTTAACCTCATCGCATTCCTAAGTGTCATGTTTCCATAGCGGTCGCCGTGTGACTTTAACGCTCTGATATCTCTGGCATTCACCTCGACCCCCACCCTTCCAGGTGCTTACATGCAGCCTCACTTTCATGGCTTACTGTCTATTCCAAGATGTAGACAGTGGTCACAGGGATAGACACCACTATGACTATTAAAATGGCCCTGGGGATAACTTGTATTCCTTAAAAGCATGCACCACGCAGCTTCCTGAGTGATCCTGTGTTCTGCATGGGTCACTCTGAGCAGATGAATTAATTATGTCTGGTTTCTTGTTGTCATGGTCCAGATAATTCCTAATGCCTGATCTACTGAGTCAGAGAACACAGCAAAGCACTAAGACCATGTGAATACTTAAATCCCTCTTATTGTGTGCTTTTTATCACACACTGAAGCATTTAAAATGACAAATAGCAACCCACTGTTTCAGTCTTGAGACTAATCTGTGGACTTGCATGGACTCATGCTCCGCATAATGAAAAAAACATGCAGACAGCTGAAGGACAAATCCACATCATCTTGATGGAAATGGAATGAACGTGCTATCATATCCACCACTGTACTAGCTGCAATTACAGCTGTCAGTCAACAGCACATCACAGCTTTCCATTTGCCTCCACGTTGCCTCCATGTTTCATTTAACAAATGAATGAAAATTACCTGCAGGAACGTGACAGCTCTAATGAAAGCCAGAAAAAGGAGACCCCTCCCCAACAGCAAGAAAGAAACAACAGAACAAGGAAGAACATTGTATTTCTTATGTGTCAGGTTTATCATAAAAACTATGCAGAATCTTCAATAACCATGATATTTCGGTCCATTTCAAACCCATGACCACACCTGAACACTTAAACAGAAACGCTTCAACTCCTGTGAATACCTGCAGGAAAGTGAATGGGTTGGTATACCTAGACAGAAACTCAACCCAGAGCCAAAATGTTTTTTGTGGCAGCATCAACATCCTGCTGAGGTATTTGATGCTCAGTCACTACTTTTTTAAAAGCGTTTTTGAAGAAATACAATAAGTTAGGGTTTTGAAAGATTGGAAAAAGGAGACTTCCTTCATCTTGTGGCCTAGAGAATGTGATTACCCGTCCAAGATGCTGTAAGCTGTCACTAAACCTGTCACAAGTCTCCAACAGTTCTACTCTGAAAACATGTCAACGTCCAGTATGAGAAAAAAGGAGGCATGTAGTTTGATAAGAAAAGAAAACACCCACACCTTTCTTTTTTGGATAAATTATCTAGTACGTAATGCATTAATTATCTGTGCTGTACGGGTCTTATCTAAACCATGAAGTCAGAACCGTAGCAGACACAAATAGAGCTTGGGTTGTCTTCACACCTTTCAACCATTGACTGCTGCAAGTCCTAATCTGGAGAATCAGCGGAACTGGGTTCAGGAAATTCTCATTTAATCACATAATAGGAAGTCAACCACTTTCAAGACTGAAATGGAGACTAATGAGGTAAAAGAGAAAGCGAATATTCCAGTACAATCGTACAAAAAACAGCTTCAAATTATTTAAGACAGAGCAAATAGCTGCCCAGTAAAAAAAAAAAAAATCACAAGCTTTTCAGAAATGAAGCTATAAAACAGGGAGCTATTGAACAGTCTCAAATGATGACATCTGCGCTTGTAGATGCTAAACCTTCTGGCAACGGCAGAGGACATCTGAAGGTTTTTTTGTTGTTTCATAAACCTCCAATGAGCATCTTTCTTCATGTGTCCGCCCTAGGGAGGCCAGATGTACAAGGAAATAAGCAACCGAGCACAGTCTACTCATCCTCGTTCCGACACGGACGCTCCAAGAAGCAAGTTCTGAGTGGGAAGGTCAGGCAGAGACTGGCACACAAGTACAACTGAACACATTTGATAGGCTTAACCGCAGGGTTTGAGAAGAGAAAAACACTTTTAAAAGTGTTGCAACGTCCTTTATGTGTTTAATAAATGATATTGATTCATAAAGATTAGATTAATTAATTAATTGTTGGCTACAAACCGGACCTGTGTGTAGGGGGGTATGAAAAAGTGAAGAAAAGATACAGCAACTTCTTTCATTGCAGACAGTAAAAACCAAGGTAATTTATGTTATGTTTCATGAAATTCACTCTTATTTTAAATATACACCAATTTTTCAGGCCTACAACGTATTAAAGAATAACTTTTGGGGAGCATATAACATGTTCTCGTTCCTTCTCACAAAACTTTACATACTGTGGCACTGAGGATGCCAAGCAGAGGGAAGCTTTAGAGAAAAGGGGAGAATAACATCTCAACATGGCCTATTGAGAGGAAACTTAAGGACACCAAGCAGGTTGGAGCACACAGCATCCATTTTCTCCAAATCAATTAATACAATTAAACTTATCCACATTGAACACCGATTGTTCGGACCACAGTACATGTTTCTGAAGTGGGAGCCCAGAGAAGACAACAGAATCTCTGGACAAGTTAAATATTAAACTTGCTTTTTGCTGAGTAAAGTTTAAAATTTCAGACTTTGTGAATCTAGCTTCAAATTTTCACATTTGACCAAGACTTCTAACAGTAATTTCTGGCTTGTGTGCTTATATAAGCTACTGATTATATGTCCGTCAGATTCCTTGAATGGGTTTTTGATATTGTGCACAGCAGATCCTATTCAATCTTCCTTTGAGTAACATTCCCTTTGACCATTTATCCTCTCATTCGTGGACAGACAGGATCTTGTATCCATCCTGCTCAGGTTCAAACTTTCATGGATGTTGGTTTTGTACCAAATAATCATTATAATTACATGCTCAAAACAAAGTCTTTTTTCCTGTTGTTAAACCTGGATTTTAAACCCTGTCTCAATTTCTTGGGAATGTGTTGCAGGCCTCCAATGAATAATAGATGTAGTTATTAAATGAAAACACTGATTTAATTTCTGCCTCACACTGAGTCAAATCAAAGGAAGCAAGCATAACAGATGGTAGCTAACCATGTGTGTCAATTTTAAGCCATAATGTGTCTCAGAAACTATTACAAATAAGTAAACGATGTTTAAAGTTTATGAGTGTATGTCACTTGTTCATCATAGACAGTTTGCCAAATTTTACTTTCGCAAACTGTTTCGTTAAATCAAACGACACGATAATGTTAAATTCAGAATTGCTTTAGAGGATATCTCAAAACATCAAGATACACATTATGCATTGTGATAAAAATGGCAAATATATTGCAAGCTCTATCGCCCAGTTCATTTCTAAAATCAATTTAATCTGAATTTGTGATTTTCTTTATGTAGTTAACATCCCAGTAACGCAGAATCTGGGAACCCGACAGGTCTATTTAGTTTTTCTACAGAACTCCGTAAACACTTTTTCTGTTCTCATTCCTAATTGATGATGTTTATCGCCCTCACCTGTTATCTTTGACCACAAGTGACACAGAGAACACAGAGTCACGGTGTCTGATGCATGAATATGGGTATGGTTTCCGTTATTAACACAAACTTACATTTGTGACATGAATCAGATAGGAACGTTACTACACTGAGGTAACTCAGTTGCTAATCATTGTTCTGGGTGTTTCATATTTTTTGCAGATCTTATCTTCATTGCTGACCTCTTTAGAAACGACCATCCTAACAGCTCAGTCATTTAAGGAGATGCTTTTGTAGTAAGTGGTTTAAAGCAGTTCATGTAAGAATTGTTTTCCTGCATTGAAGCATGAATGATGTTTTGCAAGTTGATTTGGATAAAATTAGCTGCTGACTGGCTAAACCTACAATTGAATGTAGAAAATGTGGCCCATATGATGATCTATCAGCCTCCAAAAATGTCTTGGATGGCCCAGTCGTGCAGAGGAAAAACTGCATTTTCCACTACCTCACTGTCTGAATTTGTTGTTCACAATGTTTTCAGTTCCTGCCATTTCCAAGAGCATTGACTGACCAGAACATATCTAAAAAAAAAGGTTATGGCAGAAATATTTCCCAGTAACAACTGTGCAGTCTTACTATAGCTAAAATATTGTGACTTTACCTTAATTAAGCACTATACAGCATAGTCAAAACAATACATAATAAGTGATAAACTTACAGTATCCGCATCTTGTTCCTCCCTCAAACACGAATCCGTGTGGCACAGGTCCATATCTGCGCAGGTCGGGCAGGTTCCAGTGGCCAATGATTACAGGAGGTACGTCTCGGGCGAGAGCCAGCAGGTTGTTGCACAGATGGAGAGTTGCAGGTCCACTCTCCAACTTGGTCCCTGGTAACACTCCAACACTGAATCTGTGAACTGAGCATACACAGACAACTTAAGCAGACAACGTACAGACAAATGTGGCTGAAAACTTCATACACCATCCGGCAACTGTCAACAAATCACATGAAAGGATTAAGAATAGTCTCTGTAATGGGATGTTTAAGAAAGAAGATGAAACACAAATGGTGTAAAAGTAATAGTCGTAGTTTACAGGGAACAGAAAACACAGCATCCATGCAATGTGATTACTTCAGCATGCATTTGGTCTCATTCACAAATAAAAAGGAGAAACAGCTGCACACACAATGAAACCATTTCGGAGCGGGTTCACATCTAAAGCCAAATGCCGTTAATCAGAGCATTTCCCAAACATTTGTGCTACTGCAGAATGTGGATGGATTACTACTTCTAAAGTATGTGCATCAAATTTTAGTTTCCTCCCGCAGACCTGTGCATCTTCCCAAAAAGCAGGTGTGGATTTTACCCCTGCTGCACCGAGCCAAAAACTTTCGCCGCTCCGAACAAACAGGTGAGATTAATGAGGGAGATGATGAGGAAATGTTGGCAAGCTGCATCACATCATCGCTCAGGTTAAAAGAGATTCATACGGTGTCACGCAAGACAACAAAAGCACAATGGATGGTGTGGCTCCGAGCCCAGAGGGCAGTCAGGTGACATTTCTGCAGACTTGGATGTGCTCCACTCCGAGGCATTAACAACAAGCCGCACACACTTATTTAGCTCTCTCAACACACACGCTGCACTGAGCAGATGAGCAGCACGGACATTTTAAAAAAGAAACGCCAAATTGGAATGAAGCATTCGCAACGCAATTTGTCTCTGGAGTCCTCCGAACTATCAGGTCCCCTTACGCTGCCATTAGTTACATCTTTACAATTCAGCTGCCAAGTGCTGAACAGTCCAACGTTATTAATAGCTCCTATTTGTTCATGGCTTACGCAACTTATATAGATCCACACAGTACACATGAGTTAGTCTCAGCGGTGTGACAAACACGCCAAACATGCTTAAAGCTCAAAGCCACAGACAGAAATATAAAGTTTGAGCTCTACCATCGCAGAATATAAACAGTTTGTAAGGTACCAGTCTGATTTCAAGATTTTTACGCTGGACCAACAAGCATTGAAAATAATGCTCATCACAATAAAGTTTTTTTTTCTACAAAGTTGAATCAGAGGTTTTGATGACATAAATAGTTTTAGGAGCTGACAGGATCTCCTTAGCGAGAAATCATAGCGGTAAATGTTTATCAAATGCAACAGAAAAACTAAGTTCATATTGGTATCAAGTACCAAATCTTACCAATACAAACCAATTCATGTTTGTTTTTTATCAAAACAGCTTTTGTGTTCCTGCCTTTAATTACAATGAGATTAAGTTTCTGTAATATCCCAGCTGTATCATGCTGTTCCTGTTCTTAACTTAGTTCAAAAAAACAAAAAAAGGCACCATATTTCTCATCCATCAGTAATTTAAACAATAGATTAAAACCAATGCAACTACAGTACTGTGCATAAGTCCCTGTCGTACATTTGATCAAATGAAGGTGGTCTTGTTGCATGTAGCACACTTGCAGGCTTTTTGCCTCAGATGCAACCGTGCTGGTTGTCACAAATTTCCATTGCTGACTGAACGGTCATTATTTCTGCTGTAAATCTGGGGGGAAAGCAGTCGTCTGCCAAATGGAAGGTCTGTACAGAGTCCAGTCTTCTCCTGACTACATGGTGAAGTAACCTTAGGCAAGATGCTGAACGTGGTGTTCAGCATCTATGCCTCTCCATGCGTCTACCCTGGCATGAATGTGTGTGACAGGAGAAAGCACTTAGTATGTAACAATAGAACTGCTGTATGAGTGTGTGTGTGAAAGGATAAATAAAAGCGCTCTGAGTGGTCAACCTGTGATTAGAGAGGTACTATATAAGTACAGTCCATTTACCATTCACTTCGTAACAGTGTGTGCTTCAGTGCAACAGTCAGTGTTCGTGTTCCGTGCCATCCCGGATAAAAAATATAAACATTTTCTAACATTATTCATGGTCTATTATTTTATAAGCTGAACTTGTCAGAAAATTATCATTTGCAAGAGCAATGGGCCTCATTCACAGACAGTTCTTGCAAACAGATTTCTGCCTAGGTCTCACTTAATAAAGTCTGATGAATTCTGTGGAATTCCCAAGTATTTTTATTGCAAACATTCAGAAGTACTCTTATGAACATCTGAGTGCTGGCATGTTTGAACAAAGACAGCATTTGTGTTCTCTTCTATTACTCTGTTCATTAAAACACAATAATTCTGTAACAAAATAAATAGCAAGATATCAAAGTGCATTCGGGAGGGGTGATTATTTACTAAGAGTATCACTTAGAAAATGAGGACTAAAAGATTTCAGCGCACATCTTTTGTCATATTTGTTATGTTTTCACTGGCATACGCACAAACCTAACATGTTGACATTCTGGATATGGTGGATTCACAGGTTTCAAAATATCGGGGCTACTGGGTGGGCTGCACAGCATTTAGAGGTTTTTCTCAGGCGAGTCGCCCTATGGTTTGACAGAGGTCTGTCCTCTCAGTGCTTATTCCACATCTGTCTGTCTGCACACAGCCATTCAGTCTCATGGCTTTTCATTTACTGCAAACAATTTATGACTGATAAATAAGGGTCAGCTGTTAACAAAGAGACTGAGACTCATCAGTCTCTGAGGAAAGATAGAAATAGTTTCGTGGTCAACACAGTTTTCTTAATAAACATCTTTAAAACAACTCAAAGGCAAGGCAACTTTGTTTGTATCGTACATTTTGTGTACAAGACAATTCAAAGAATTTTATAAGACTCTTAACAGCATACTAATGAATGAGGTCGATCAACTTTAATGAAGTGAAAGGTACACCCAGATGTGAACCTGATGTTACCTCATTAAGTCACCAACTCTGCTTTGTGCCGTTTTACTGATTTAAGTTCACACTTAAACCTGCATGAACTAAAGCACAAACTAATGTGATTGTTGCCTGATAAAAGAGTTTCAAAATCAGGTCAAACATGCCACTCGTGTATGCTTCAGAGCAAAATCACAAGAAGTGAGACGTCCTCACCCTCCCCGAGGCTGTATTGTAGTCGGACGTCCCACGCCTGCAGGACCTCCTTGCTGTCGAAGCCCAGCAGAGCCGTTTGGTTCAAGCAGAGGATGGCGAGAGTAAAAGCCACGCCTTCATACCACTGTCCAGCCTCCAGGCCGCAGATCTCCTCCAAGATGACACTCACCCTCTCCTTGTTGCCCTGAGCCTTCTCCGATTTGTCTCTAAAAACCAGCAGCACAAGGCAGTCTGGAAGATAAAAGCGAGAAGGATCATGCACCACCTTTTTAAAAAAAACTAAGATCTTGTATTTACATTTAATTTAAATTCTAGTTATCCTTCATAACTTGCATTTGTCTAGATATTACCGAAAAATTATTAGTAAGAGTTGAAATCTATGGTTTATTTCCAGAAGGTTACAGTGAAAATGCCTTTTGGTCCACAGTAGCTGTTGCAAAATGTCCTTTAGGGTGCTTGATGCCTTTCAGACAATCAGTGTCAACTGACAAAACAACACCGTGCATGTGCAGGCATTGCTCTCCTTCTCACACTCACACACACACACATCTTAACACACATAACTGAGGCATGAGTGTGGACAGCTGTGACAACACTGACATAAAAGATCTGAGGAGGAGCAGGACTCAACCTCCGCTCAACCTGTGGGGTATGTTAAGCCATCCCGCGACGCATACCCACAGAAACTTTGAAGATGTCCTGCACGGCGAGATGTAATGAATTATAAGCCTCAGTCATCTTTCTTTTTACAAAAAATAAAGTTAAATCAACCTATGAATCGAGTTAACCACTCATCTGTAATGAATAATATTCACAACTATGACGCTTCTAAAAATACAGCAACACACACACAACTCTTCAGCTCATTAACTCTGACATGAGATCAAATACGGGCCAGCTAAACTTATAAAATGATGCGTAGAAGTCCAGACATACCGCCTTAACACAACTTTGCGTAGGAATTTCAAGGTTGTGCATGTGTGTGGGGAAAATGTTAGAACGTCAAAATGAAAATGTTGAAAAGACCATTTCCAAAGTGGAGCTTAACAAGAAGAAAAGAAGTTGAGTACTAAAGTAACCTGAGGCTAATCTTAGCTAAATTATAGCCAGAATTTTCCATTATTCCTTCCCAGACCGCAAAGCTTCACTGTAAATGTAATCCAATTTTCAAAATATTAAGTTTCCCCTGCAGGATCATCTTCTGTGCTCAAACTGTACAAAAATATTACAAGTCTGCTTGCAATGCTGGACAAGAAAAAAATTCAAGTCATGGCCTGCGCTTTGACAATAAAATCAGGCCCCTTTACAGATTCAGGTTTTACGCGACTGAAAAACACAGGGTGACACTGGCACGTGAAACTCGTCTACTCACTATGATCCAAAACAGTATGGCGCAACGAGCTCGCGCCCTGCTGTCTCTTCATTCTGACCGTTGTGTTGGTGGGAAATAAGCTAAACTGACTGGCAAACGTCGACGTTTCTTACCTGCTACAGGCGACGGCTTGCGAAGTACGAGCCACCTAGTTTTCCACTGTGACATAAAACAAAAAAACTTTTATAAGTACAGTTCTTTTTTTTCTGTAAGTGGAAGGAACTCAAAGGTGTGCGCCTGCAAATAAAGTTAAAGTAAGCACCTTTTTCCCATCTCTGAGTCTGGCATATCCCTCCACGACAACAGAATCCGTCATCTTCAGTCATGGTTCCTGACAGCTGCAGAGTCGCTGCCTGAATGAGGGGTCACTTTCAAAATAGCTGCTCTCTCCGCTTGTGTGGTGCAAACTCACCCCCCAGCCACGGAAGGCACATGGAAAATGCCATGGCCGGTGTCTGTGCGTCCCTCTGAGAGCTCCACGCCACCTGGGCTGGTCCGAGCCACCTGCTGCGGCTGCTGGGAGCACTACATGTAAAACTAAGCATCATTAAAATGACGCATTTAGTTTGTAGCCTACATTTAGAAAAGAAATAATAAACAAATAAGTAAAATAAATAATTAAACCATACTGGGTTTTTTTTTAAATAAAGCATAAGAACTTTTAACTGCTAAATTTCAGTATGAGTTGCAGGCCAGTGATGGTGTAATTAAATAATAAATCCATTCATTCAATCCAACATTTTTATTCACTGAGTATGCACGTTTACTGTATTGGTTTTCCCATCATGAGGTTGTTTGTACAAGTGTTTAGGAGTTCAGTTAATAAAACCTTTGGGTTTCTGCTTGTATTTTTGTCGTGTCTGTAATAAATCATCTCAGAAAGGTTTGATAATTTTCTAAGTGGCCTTAAATGACATTGTTCCGCATCATTAAGAGTTTTTATACAGTTTTACGTACCTTGTGAAAACGTTAAAACAGTAATTTCTTAAAGGTACAGTGTGTAAGAATGACTGCCATCTAGGGGGAAAAGACTGGCATAACAATTACTTCAGCTGCTAAGCACAGAATGGAATAGATGTGAATGGATGGTTGTTGTCAGTAGCCAAACGTTTTGAGACTTTATCCACAATTGGATTCAGTGACCTGAGGTACAGTGATGACTCAACTACAGGAAACTACTTCAAAACTGTGTCTGTTGCCTTTTAAGGTGTTAGATATCCCAAACACGGCTCAAGCATCTATCAAACAAAGCAGCAGTTATAAAGAGACAGGCCTGGAGGAACTTCACTCACATAATTTGTCCATTCAGAGACACCATAAGAAATATGTGTGGCAAAAATATTGCAGCTCCCATGTACTGTATTTGGACCTATGACAAGTAGATATAGGTGGATCATTCTAAGAGAAAAAAAGTGATTAGGTATGTAATTAGGTAAATTAGATTTTTAATGACATTTCAAAATGTTGTCACAGACCTTTGATTATGTTATACACTGCACTCTTAGGTGAGATCCTCATACTTACAGAAATACGTGTATGGTTCAGAGAGCAAACAGATTTATTTAGATAAAGGCACATCAAGCAAAGTCTCCATCGTGTAAGTGCATCATATTAAGAAAGCACCTGATTTAAAAAAAGCCTCTGATGATGCTGCTGATGTCTACAATTTCCACAGAACCTCTTAATGCAAGGTACTCTAGAAGTTGCAGTTATGCATAAAGCTTTATTTTGGCCACCCTTAACCAATGTTCACAAAAAGAAACTTCAGCTGTGGGTCTAGATGGATGGAAATCTGGTTAGCTGGTGAATGGCTACCATGTTCCATCAAGGTTGTGATGTTTGCAAATTGGGGGCAGTTTTAGCTTGAAATAATGAGCTCCTTATCCGGAGGTGTCAAAATAATCTCTGCAAAATATGTACAGTTTCTGTTAATTGCATGTGACATATAAAAGGAATAACTATGCGGGTTTAGCAGTCAAATTTTATTACAAAATATACACCAACCCATGCTGCAAAATATCCCATTGAATTTGTGGTTGTTATGGGTATAAACAGAACAAAAGCTCATGGTGAGGCCACCATCATACCTCAACAATTAGAAAATTAACATTCACATTGATGATTTTGCGAGAATGTATAAAAACAGCATATGGCTAATAATTAAGAACACAGTGTAGGTTTCTTTTCGAGATTGAGTAAAATTGGATGTGGTAAAAGTAGGAAGGCATTTTCATCTAATGACAGGGAAATAATTAAAGTTTTTAGGTATTTCAACCCTTTTTAACAAAATCTTTAAATTATTTTAGCATAAATTCTTTTTATTCCAATATATGCTTAAAAAACACTTTCTCATTATAAAAAATGCTAGTGGAAACTAGAGATATCCAGGATAGAAAAAAGCTTTTCAAGTGACTGACCTTTTAGTGCCAACATTAGCCAAGAGAGTCTTCATCAAACAGAAAAGAAAGCCGATGTCATTGGCTTATTTTCTGATTGATTAGTGACTATTAATAACTGAATATTTACAGAAATTTAAAGTTTTTCTTGCCAGGTTTTAGTTTAGTTAAATTACTTTCTAAAATGCTTTTTTGTTTTGTTTATAATCTTTTTTTTTTTTAATTAATTTAAATAATTTTTCGATTAATTGAGAGGTTTTGTTGTTTTTATTCTATTCATTTTTGATTAATTGACTTATTTGACTTTTTTGTCTGCTTATTTCATACGTATCTGCTTATTTCATTAAGCAGATTATTTGATTCATGGCATCATTTAAGTGAAGAATTTAGGAATTTGAGATTCCTGTTTATAGCCTAGGACATTTGACAAGTGAACCCATAGACCAAACCAGCAGTTTGCAGACTGAAGGACATTCAAGGGTTTTAAACATCAAGATTCAAGGTTATTCAATGTTTTAGTGTTGACACAAAACTTAGATAAGTGACGTAAACTTACTTTTGTTCCATAAACCAAGTGATAGACATAGCTCTGGCAAGTTTACTTCAAATAGTAAAGGTTTACTTTACTACTTTTTAAAAGATTTATTATAGTCACTGGAAAACATCAAAGCGTTGCTATACCATGTGTTTTCGCTTGTTTCAGTATTATGACTGCATATAGAGTGAGTTAGAAAACAAGCAGAAACTTGGTGAATAAGGGTGGTATGATACACTGAAATAAAAAAAAACAATACAAGTGTTGGAAATATTGAAAATTCTGTAAACTTATGTCTGCATATGTGGAAATTGTATGAACCAAAATCCTTGAAAGTTCTTGAAGAAGGTTAGAAAAGTATACTGGAATTTTTAGTATTAAAGGGGGTAATATAAATTATTTTAACTGTTTCAAACATCATCTTTACCCATTCAAAGGAAACCAGTTTTGTCAAGTCATTAGAGGTTTATTTGGTCACAAACCATTTCACATTTATGATAAAAGACACTTCAAAAACGTCCACGTCTTACAAAGAAACTAAAAAAAACTAAAATGATAAAAAAGTTAAATATATATTAATATATCAAACAATATCTCAGTACAGCTGATGTCCAGATTATTCACTAAGCCTTGGGTTTTCGTCTGATCTTTGAATTGATCCAGTCAACGTAGTTCACCACTTTTGTGTAAACTCCAGGTTTCATCGTGTGGCCGCAGCCCTCTCCCCAGCTGATGATCCCATACAAGAAGCTGACGCCATCCTTCGCACAAGCCAGTGGGCCCCCAGAGTCACCCTAAAGAATGACACAATTCACACAGTCCACACGCATAAACACACAAGCACATAGAAAAGTGCACACACACAAACAGCTGAGTCACACACTTGAAACTAAATACTTGACTAAAAATTGCTCTCTGCCAATGAGGTAAACAGTCATGTACGACATTTCGTTTAAGTGGAAGGAGCTTGAGTGTTATGCACAGCAGTGTGAGTGGGTTGTCTAGTTGCGCATGCCTTTGACCTTTACTAAGTCAGAACCTCACTAACGTCCTCCAGCACTTCTCCCAGGGGAATCCCACGGCCATCTTAAGTGCTGCTCTATTACTTTGAATCCTCAAGTCAGCTTTCTGGGAACGGCTCCTCCCGAGCCAAGACAGGCTGCCAACAATTAAAAAGGCATTTGCCCAGAATGCATGAAAAATAATCATAGTTTCTTAATAGTCCAGGCAATTAATGTAAAAGAATAGCAGGCATCACAGCTGAAGCAAATAAAGCCAGCTAACAAAACTAATCATAGTCCAGTAACCCATAATCAGCTTATAATTAATAGGGCACGATTGTCATATCTGTGCTAATATATACAAAATCATATTAATCTCTTTTTCATTGTTTTTGACAGGTAACTAGATACATAAAGTAGGCCTACACACAATTCAAGGACAATGCACTTGTAAACACTTCAGTCTGATCCAGTTTTAAACATTTGTTTTTTTAACCTCTTAATTACCATTAATACTGCCAGCAATCCAGTCCTATGTAGGAGGTTAAAACAGATAATAGATCTGCAATGTAAATGAAAACATGCTAGCTCTGTAAGTGTGGCAAAAGCCATCTTCAAGTAAATATTCCATAAAAAAAGTTTTTTGGGGCTTCAAAGCACAGCCGGCAATGGATTTGACAGTTCTCACTAGACTTTATTCTTAGCTTTGATCGAAGCTCTAATGTAAGTTCAATTTCACGTCACGAAAGCAGTCACTCTTAACCGCACTGTTAATTATTTGCAAAGATTGGGCAATGGATGCTGGGATTACCTTTGATTTCATAGGCTGTTGATGTTCAGAAAAAGTCTTTAACACTCATGCTTTCATTACACGCCTTTTTATTTCTATTACTTGTGCCAGCTGTATTAGCGTCCAGAAATTCACCTTAATGTGTCAATACTTGAGTCTTCAGAGTCGTGCTACTTAATTGATGCTCTACAAGCTTCTGTCTAATTCTCTTTTTGAAATAATTTCCAGATTCTAAATTCAATGGTAACTTTTAAATTGTGTTTGCATGGCTCGTTGGGAGGCACATTACTTTTTATGTCTAAGTTGCATTTACCATTCTGAGTATCCAGGTGGCCACCGTCTCATAAGCTGTTTACCTAATGTACAAACAACACCGTAGCAGTTGTGAAGGCAACTATTCCATTTTACTTTGATGCTGGGAAAATCTGAATTTCAACCTTAGTCTGTTGAATCAGGACTCAGACTTTTATTACACATTTTATTAGATTCAATACACAACTACATCCATATGATTGGAATTCTGACCTGGTTTCATATTTATTAATACTCACACCCTGAAACAAAAGGAGATGCATTAACAATTATAAACTGGGACCCTTAAGTTGCCTTTCATTCATTCCTTATTCATAGTTTCAAGCACTTATGAAACAAGCAACCCACTTATGACTGCATCTGATGAGGAAATTCACTCAGTAAGATAAATGCAGGTATGAAATTTAAAGGATAAAACAAAACAAAAAACAAAGAGAACAAAATAAGGAGAAAAGGTTTCTTTCTTTTAAAAAATGTAAATGTCTTTGGATGTAGGTCAATGAAATGCATTCCTACCTGGCACGCATCCACACATCCACTGAGCCCAGCACACACCATATCACTGGTGACATGGTTGCCATAAACATCTGGTCTCTTACAGAAGCTGTGAGGATATAGTCTCACGTATCCTTCCTGCAGAATAGAGTAATCCTTTGCTTCTGTAAAATCAAACAGAAGAAAAGGTGAGGTGCAGATCTATTGATTTCCCATAGCTGACTCCATTTTTAAAGCATTTTCTAGTGTCATTAAAGATGCTGCTGTTACTAATGAGCAAAAAATTGTCCTCTACTGTCTCAAGTCTTTATGCTAAGCTATGCTAATAAGGATCTGGTTAGTAAACAAACTGCGCTGATAGTGATGCTTACGTCTAGTTGTTAGCATGAAGTAATTGAGTCCAAATTTATATAAAACCTTCCTGTTATTTACAGTGCAAATGAAAGTGGTACAGCCTGTTCAACATTGACATTTCTCATTGGAGCAAACATGAAAATAACTGTCATGGTTAAACTAATTTGAAGCAGCATCACTCACTCTCATACTTGTGTCCCCAGCCACTAATAGCGCAGCAGAAGTTGACAGGAAAGGACATGTTTTTTTCTGGGAGGCAGATGGGCCTGATGAACGGCGTTTTCCTCGCACATCGCCCGTCCTGCTTCTTCAGTTTGACCAGAACTGGCAAAGAAAGATGCATCATGATGAAACGGGTATATAAGCTGTGAAGTAAGTGCTAGACTCGAAGACTCCGCTGCCTCATGAAACTGCCACACCCAAATGTTTGCGTGTGTGTTCATGCGGGGGATACACAGCTGCTCGGTGACGCACAGCTGTGCACACACACAGTGGGGTCTTAAGTAAATCTGCTTGTTTCTGGACTGGGACAGGAGGTCTTCAAGTTTATGAGAGTCACTTACTTGTGTTTAATTGAATGCTTACCGATGTCATGTAGCGTTGGGTTAAACACGGAGAAGCTCTCTGGAAAGATGTAGCGCTCCACTCCAAAGGCTTGGGTGTTGGGTCCCGTTTCATTGAATTTATGCTGGCCGAGCACCACGCGAATCTGAGAATTCAGAGGGCTGTAAGAAGATTTGTTAAAATCATTTCTAATTAGTGGTAGGCAAAATCAGACTCATTACGTTCACCATCAAACAATGTTTATTTTTTTCTATGATAAAATTCTCTCTGCCAAATGTACAAGTTCAGAACCAGGTCACCTTTATAACAATCAATCCCCAAATTGGACATTTCATAATGTCTCAATGCAACTTTTATTCTACTTGCACAATTCGACCCAGTTAGCTGCAGAAGAGCAGACAGGGAACTTTTAGAGAAAGAGCAACAGAATGAGTCATACTAGTGGAGGGCATTTTATAGGCTTTCTAACCACCTGGCAATATTAGGCTGAAATTTTCACGCTTGTGCAAGATATAATGAAATCCAGTGAGTAGAGTGCAACTAAATTTAGGTTGCGTAGTAAACTTGCAACATGGGTTTGTAGCTTTCACATTGTTTCCTCCTCCACTACTACTAGTTAGTCTTGTGTGCAATGACCAGACCAGTCATATGTTTTAAGCTGCTATAGCCCCAATCAGTGCTGATTGGAAGACGACACCTGGATGTATAGAAGTGTGCTGCACTGTTTTTTTCTTTACAGAAAGACATTTTTACATAACAGAATGTCCTAGAGCTCTCAGATGTTCAGACAGATAGTAACAGCTCTCATTTGAAAGACAAGAGACTGATCATTTTGATCATTGATCATTTTAAGCTGACTGCTAGGTAGCTACAGCTTTATCAGTCCCAAAAATTTAAACAAAAAGAAATAATAAACTAGCCTACAATCATCTCAGAAAGTTATATCAATCAGAAACTTGTCAGTAGTATTTTGTTGGATATTTATTATTGGGATGGTCTGATCTAATCCACTGGATCGGTATCGAATCCGATCCTGGCCAAAATTATTGGATTGGGTTTCAGATTTTTTTAATTAAAATCGGTCCGATCCAAACCATCTCATATATCCTCAACTTAAGTTTTCTGTTTATAAACTGGGATTGCTTTTATTTAATTTGGATATTTTCACTAACTTGCCCTCGTATTTTAGTTTAAACATTTGAATGGTGCAGGTGTGAATGTTGTGTTTGCAAATGTTATATAATGTTAAATAAGATGTGAGCTTTAAGTTTTAGTCACAAATTACTTCAGTTATCGCATATTTTCCTTCTTTCGGTCAGAGACCAGCACAGTTGTTGTACAGTAAACGTGATGTTGTTAGAAGTTAGTATCAAGCAAATTACATCGAAGTATTATTAACAACTTCAGAGTGACAAAAATAATCAAATCAGTATCGGATTGGCTAATCCTCAAGGCTGCAGTATCGGAATTGGTATCAGATATTAAGAATTGGTATTGAGCCATCCCTATTTATTATCACATTGTTTCTCAGGGTTAATCTTCTTAAAATTAATTGATTGAGCAGGTGACTGTCCTGAATAGGGGTATGGTGCTTAAGTTTGTTAAACTGCTAACTTCTATTACAGGTAGAAGGCCACCAAAGAAAAGGCACCAAAAGCAGCATGTTAAAGTTTTTTTTAAACAGTTGCACCTGATAAAACAAGCCGCAGTAATCCTTTCTTGCTGCCAGCAGAGTGTTTACCCTGAGTGTGGTGAGGGATACAACAAGCAGAACAGGAATCACATCGTAAACCGCTACTACTTCCCGGGTGTGTGTAAACCGCAGCAAAATAGAGGGATGGTATAAAGATGGTATCCTGCAGTGCTGACTATGCAGGGCTACTGTTTCTGATAAGCGCAGCTTTCCTTAGTTGACTAGACTGGACATGTATTTTTAACTTGACTGCAAACGTCACCCCACACAGTGTGACTGGGGGTGGTCTGACAGCTGTGCTGAAAATGGTAAAATGGTCTTTTTTTGCCTGTAGGTGGCCCTCATGCGCTCCGACACCTGGGGTGGGGGGTAGCGGGGGGGTGTGTGAGCTACACCAC
>JAVQJG010127524.1:0-15684 GCA_036024015.1 Craterocephalus amniculus | reverse complement strand
GAAAATGCTGATCACCTGGTATCGGCATATTTCAATGCAGGCCGATACTTTCCGATCCATGTTTTTTTGTTGGTATCGGCACCGATACCCGATACTGGTATCGGATCGGGACAGCCCTATCTTAAATTCCTTATAACCCCTAATGTGGTCACTAATTTAGCTGTTTAATCTGTCTTTACTTACGTTTAAATCCTTGGTCTTCATTTGTGACATTTTTAAACAGTTTTCTCATAGTTATTGGTCAGTTGTGCTTTACAAAAAAAACGGTATGGCAATTCTGCTTGTTTATTCCTGTTCCCCTGAACGGCTTCTCATCCAGTTCTGCCCAACATGTAAACCATAAATCTGATTCAGGTTTTTCTGCTGATGAAAACTGCAGCCTTTGAAGGATCAACTTGGTCCATTCCTGGACTTGGCTGAAGTTAAAGGCTCAGAGTGTAGAACTTTACAAGCTGCTGGAGCAGAGAAGCATCGAAAACCTGAAGGGGTCCTTGAGGACCGGAGATCCCTGGTCTGACCCTGTAGACTAAGCAGTGTTTGTTCATTTCAACCTGAACCCCAACACTGACCAACTCTGACCTTTCAGGAGGAAGAATGCAGTCCAAATGACCGTTTGGCACAAATTAGGGTGAGTGAACACCGTTTTCACCATATTTTGTTATATGGTACATGATGTTAGCTCCATCTTTGTTTGGGGGTCAGTAGACACCAACTATAGGCTTGTTTGCATTTCTCTGTTTGACTGCAGCTAAAATGCATAAAGATCCATTTAAATCAAAACTCAGACTATTATTAACACATTTACTTCCTGTTTTTGCAGGGTTCGATGGCAGGCTGCAAGCATGAGGGAGACTGGTGGTACCGAGGTCAAAAATCTAAAGACTGTTCTGTTTATTAGCCGTTAATGACTAAAACAGAAGGAACAACAGCTGGAAGTGAGCGAGTGAACCCGAGAGTCCAAACAAAGCCATTTTCTGTAGAGGACCTTTCCCTTGTCTTTATGTGGAGGCCATGAGAGAAGCTTCACATCCATGTCCCTTACAAATAATCGACTTAGTCTTGACTCAGCCACTGAACAAACTGGATTTGGATGCCGCATTTAGAATTCCACCCACTGATATTAACATAAGCATAAGCGTCAAATCCCAGGAGGAAAGAGTCCATTTGCGATGCTGGTTGAGTGCCTTGCTGCAGGTTATTGCGAGCTACAGCCCGGTTGTTCATGTTCCCTCGGCAGCATGTCGGATCCAATAATGCAGGAAAACTACAGGAAAATAAAATGACATCTGAGGAGGAGCCGGGGGAAAACCTGTTTGCAGCAAGCTCTGGCCTACCCGAGAGCTCTGGGTGATGATATTTAGAAAAAGAAGCTCCACAAGTTGCTTTACGTTTGAAGTCAAACCCATTTATTCTCCTGGGACCTGCAAGTTAATCTGACCCAGTTTGCCTGAAACGTGCCAGCGAGGGATGATACCTTAAGAAAACCAATTTAAAAAATCACGAAATAAACCTAGTTTTAATTTGAAATGCTTGTATCGCATCACATTGTAATAATTTAGAAATAATATTCAGCTTTAATGTGATCAGGGAGCATCCACTGAGCCATGGCCTTTATCAGAAAAAAGCTATTATTCATTTTCACTCAGTTACACTCCTTTACTCCTGAGAGCTGCTCCTGATGACATTAATATCTGCGAGTGTGAAGCTGCAGTCCACATCTCACTCTCAGGAACACTTCTGCACCAGCCGAATAAGGAAAGATGAAAGAGGAAGAACCTCTTTGTCTCTGATGAGCTCCAAACTAAAATCTGATAAATGCTGGCATGAGCTTAGTTTTTATTCCTTCTCCAACTTTAAGACTCAACTTTTTCTCAAAAGGTTTTCTTTCAAATTTCTTCTGACGTGCAAAGATAAAAACAGAAAAAAACTAAATACTAAATTACTAATGCGTCCGAGATAAGCAATATACATAAAGGCAGTGATATGGAATTACACCAAGAGACAGGATTTCTATAAAAAAATCGAGATCATGTTTTGCTCTGAAATAGTTGGCTCAGCCTCTAAAAACAAATCTGTTCCTCTTCAACGTATCTGTCTGCTGGTTGCTTTCTTTGTCTTGCACCGTTGCTCCATGAACGATTCCCGTAATTAAAAGTTTGGGTTTCCGTTTCATGCTTCTTTAGATCTGATGATCTTGATAATTACTTTCCCAGGTGAGATTAATTAAAGGGATGTTCCATAGTTTTCATGCAGTCTGGGGAAAACGTCTCTTTCTGCAAATGAAGAATGGAAGGAAACCTGAGTGAGATTCATAACATTTAAAGAAGAAATGGCTCAGTCTCTGCACAGTGACTCATTTATTTGGGTTGGTTGGGTTGGAGCAGGGATACATGGAAAAGCTGCTGGATTGCAACTCATAGGACCAGACAGAGTAACCCTGGTGGAGATGGATGGAGGTCTGGATGTATGGTGGATGGCCACCATCAACCAACCGGGCTGCCATGTCAGCAACGTGGGGCTGGAGGGATTGATATGGAAGGACTCTGCACAATGAGCCCTGAGTCACTTTGTTGGGGGAAAAGATGTTTTCATTATTAGTATTTTTATGTATTTTGATTATATAACTCAGTGTAACTTTGGATGATTAAGAATCCTATTGACTGTCATTTGTATTGATAATTTGGGGGGAAAGTCTGTTCATAATGATTTGGAACATTTGTATTTCCTTTCTTCATATCTCTACCTCTTCATATCTGAGCAGAAACATTGAGGTAAAACAAAGCGAGCGAGCCGGCTGTAAACAGGAGAGCAGCTTCCTCTGCATGCAGCGCGGTGGGACACGCCTCCACGCTCTGTATTCGCTGCTCAAAATCATTACATTTTCCCTAAAACCTGAGCAAGATTTCAGAGTTATGGCTCACTACCAGCCTGCACTCGCACACACAAAAAAACCCACTTTCTAATATTTCTTGGGACTCCCATCTGTGATTCAGGTCTCGTCTTGTTATGCCTTGAGGCTGAATGTTGCAGGAAGTGATGCTGAAAAAGAGCTGTTTCCCCCTCTGGCCATCTCCTCCTTTCATCTGTTTCCCTCTCTCTCTTCAGACACACACACACACCTGCAGTACTATAATAGGAAATAGTGTGTTAGCAGTATCCACGCTTCTGTAGACAGCAGTAGAAAACTAACGATGTGATACGATACACACACATACACACACACGTGAGGGCATGCTGTTAATGTGTGAAAGACTATCAGGTTAAATTAGAAATTTTATAAGGATGAATAATTCTGCACAATGAAGATAGTTAAAGGTCACGTAATAGAATATAGCATCTCTGACACACACACACACACACACACACACACACTGAGCTGGTAGGAGGTGGTGTGTTATAATGAGGGTCACAGGCTGACCAGCCAAAGAGCTAAAAGTGGAGCATCGCTGACACTGATCTATGGTCGAGTCTGTGGCTGACTCAGAAAAAACATTTAACCTGAATGATATCTGGAGCTGATTCTCAGGCCTTCTCTTCATCTTAAGATGGGAATTAGTCTGGATCAGATAAACTAGTGCTTCTCAAACTTTGAGCCAAGACCAATAAGACAGCATAAGTATCCATACTGGTCCCCTGCTGATGTTGCAGAGGAGTAAAGATAAACTGCACTGGTGACTGATGAGTCTTTACTGAATCTACGTTATGATTGCAGGCTGGAGTTCCACGTCAATATTACCAAGAATCTGAGCTTTCCAATTGTGTCGACATGTTTAGGTACCCTGAAAGTAGCCTGAGTAAAATACAGCCCCCTGCAGGACGTCTGATACTAACAGCTGCATTTGTCCCTCCTAAATTAAAGGTTTACACATTTTCTCTAGACAAGATAAAATCAAAATCTGCAGCTTAAATGTATAAAAACAGCTAAAACACCACTACAGTGGACACATATTTGACAGCTAATTCATAATAACGGTTCATGGGTTATTCATATTCAGTGGCTCATACTAAACACTGCTACTCACTGCATCTATACATCTATATGTACATATATAATCATTTTAAATTTGATAAAGAACAAGACACAGCCATATTTCTATGAATTATTCTGAATATAGACATAGTAAAATCATATTTCATGAATACTTTTGAATATAAAAAATACATTAAATAAATAAAAAGTAAAATATGGTTGAGAAATAAAGCTTACGCATTATATGTCTGTTAAAGTAACTTATTTAATGTAGAAATAATGTTTAATAATTCATGCATGATAGGGAGGACACCTGTATCAGGTCCACCTTTAACTCATTTACATGCAGATAAACGCGTCAGATTCAACATCATATGACTCATAAATGTATAAATACTGATTCATACGGTTATAAATATTCTTGCTTCTTATCAGTGAATCCTGGCTCTTTGTCTTATTAACAGCAAACATGGCTGAGATGTTCCTGGCTGAGTCTGGATTCTGGAACCTCGCTGACATCTCAGGCTTAAAATCCAGCGACACCAGTTCAGCACGAAGAGGTCTGAGCTCCATCACTCTTTTATAAAATCCCTTAAAAGCAGCGGGTGTAAAAATAGTGGCTGATGCTCTGGTGGGGTCAGCGTGTTCCCGACACCACAGAAGAAGAACTTTAAACGTCTGCTTTCACTTCATTTCTGCAGCATTTTCAAAGCACTTTCACAACAACTGAACAGACTTTGAACTCGCGCTTCCATGCGTGTGCGTGCGTGTGCACGAGCAATCCACTGTGGTGGTTGTGGGTTTGTCGTGCAGCAGGTCACATACATGTGCACGCACACCCACGCGCCTTCAGCAGTCAGATGACCTTCTCTTCAAAGTGCTGATGTCCCGTTTCCTCCAAAGCCCCCCAACACGTAGCCGTTGGAGCTCTGCAGAGGAGCTGCTGCCACTCCTGCTGTTGCTATGAAACAAATGGAAAAATCTGCCAGGGGAGCAATCTTTGCTCTTCCCGCTTGTTAAAATGCTGGTGTGTTAGAAGATAAGGCTGTTTGGAAAACAGAAAGTCTCAGAGCATAAACAAAACACTAAATAAATAATAAGTGAATATTTTCTATTTTAATGCAGACATGCAAAACGTCTTTGGAGCTTTCAGTCTTCACACCACCAGTTATTTAAGCTACCAGCTGAGCAACTTCAAGAAAAAGATTTTTTTATAGACTTTGAAAATAAAGTCACAATATTTAAACCAGTTGTTAAAGAGGAAATTTGTTCCAGTGAGGATCATTTGGCATTCATGAAGGTTTCACAAACCAGGCGATACTTGACATTTGGCCACATCAGCACCATGTTATCCTGTTATCAGAATCTGCAAATCTTCACCACAGACTTGGAGGAAATGGCTGCCTTTGTGGAGGTGAATGTGTGGAGCTGCAGACTGCGGTGGCATCTACGGGAACATCAGCGGTCAGTTGACTCTATTCTTGTAAAATTACAACTTCAAACTAAATTATTAATACATGGTGGTAAAATAGTTTGATGTCGGGGTGGCTGGCATTTACTGGAGTCTGTCTGTTCTCTCCACCCACAACCAATCAGGGCAGATGGCCGCCCTTCCTGGGTCGGGTTGTGCTGGTTTTTCCATCACCATCACCTCTAGCATCCGATGCAGCCTGTTGGTTTCCTTAGCTAGGCTCTTTGTTAGTAATCAGCTTATATGAGCCAGTGTATGACAATACATCGGTCTGATGGTGTATACGGCTCTGTAGCAGCAGACAGACTCAGAGTTTCAGAGTAGGCGACAATGAATGGCACCACATAAAAACAGTACAGGGTGGCAGGCATACAGAGATCTTTGCGATATGTTTATGTATAGCTGCCTGCAAATGATTCATCATCTTTCATTCAAATAACTGGAGACTGACAAAAGTAATAAAAATTACAATTTAGTGAAATAAGACCTGGTTTATTCATTTGAGTTGAAAAAAATTTAAACAACAAACAAGCAAACAGGTTTGCAATGAGAACACTTTGCTGATAAGCAGAGAACACCTGAGGACAGGTGCAGGAGTCTGATGGAGAAACACCTGATTGCTAAACTTAATATTCATTCGGGTGACCAGACGTATATTCATTTCTCATATTTTTTGGCTTGTTTTTAGGAAAATATATCCAAGCAGAGGCTTAGAGAGCTCCATGGCTCACAGATTGACCGGGACCATGCTTGGCCAGCAGAACTCGGCTGAACCAGCCGGGGTTTAGCTCGGGCATCCAGCCACTGCTGCCTGTTGGAGCTGCAGGTGGGAAAGTTGAGCTAACTGATAGCTACCGTCTCACTGAACGAGGAAGATGATGTCGAAGCCATGAGGCAGTTTTTCATTCTGAGATTTCTTTTCTGAAGAACACGTCCTTTTCCAGCCGTTATTAATCCCCTAAAATCTCAGGAGGACACGTTGTATTCCTTCTGCAAAGAAACATAATCTAAAATAAGTTTCCCTCCATGCTCACGTGACTTGTGCACATTGTTCTAACAACGGATTTGGTTCATCTCGGTAGGGAACAGACTGAATTAATGCTCCAACTCCTCACGTTCTGCTTCCATTAGCTTTGTGGCTACAGGGCGTGTGAGCACAGTCAGGTGGTGCTGAACTCCTCACCTTGAAGGTTCGGGACAATTTCAGAAAGCAAACAGCCATCTGGCTGCTCTTTATAGAGCAGTCTGAGGCTGCACACACACACACACACTCTCCAACACACAGCTAATTGCTTGGCCAGTCACTGAGCCTCTCTCTGTCACAACATTCACAGTTTTACCATCCCATCACATCTGCCCCACGTTCACCTTTTAAATCCTAAACCTCTGTCTTTGCTTTAAACTCAAACCAGCAAGTCAAGCTAAACATGATTTCTTTAGTCCTTAGAAATGATTAAAGATTTTAGATGATTAAAAAGTAAAACCGAACAGAAGTAACTCTCCTCATTCTGGCTGCATAAACATAAAACGTATCCTTACAAAGTAGTTTGCACCAGCTCATCAATCTCACGACTCAGTGTCATCTCCAGATAATCCAAAGTGATGGCCAGAGGAAGTGATTGACAGTGTGTGTGTGTGTGTGTGTGTGTGTGTGGTCCTCCAAATGTAGTGGGAGCTATCTGAGGTAAACAGCTGGTGATTGGAGGGCGTGCGTCCTCGTTTGGACCGCATCCCAGACTCTCAGTCACTGACACACACACACATTCAGTCACCGTGTGAATAAAGGAAAACACGCCTCGTCACTTTAAACGCACAGACACACACGCTGAACTGTTCACACGCTGCAGCCAGGGTCCAGCATGGCTCCTCAACCTCTCAGGCTCTTAAAAACCAATCAAATCCGGCAGTTTTCCCTGAAGCTCACGATTGTCATATAACAAAGAAAATGCCAAAAGAAAATATCAAATTGAATTTGAGCTTCGATTGCTCTGACATTTAAAGTCGCAGAAGGATGTTAAAAGTCCAAACCGCGTCTGTGCAGGAAGGAGAAACTTTTACAGCCACCAGCAGGTCCCAAACTGAAGCTACAAATGATTTATTGAGCCAAAAATATATATTTCCAACATGCAAATAGCTCAACGTGCTGTTAATCTTCCTGATAAATGCTCCTTTCCTGTGAAATAATGACCGCTTGCAGCCTCCAGGCTTCCTGCCTTTATTATGCTAATAAACCACAGAAAGCTTCAGATTTTGGTCTCAAACTTCTGTGCATCCACTCTGTTAAATACTCCATACGTTAGTGATTAAATTGGTCATTAAACCACTCGGACTTCTTTCCAAATTGAATACTAACAGGAAATAAAAAGCAGCTTTAACATCACCCTTTTCTGCTGTAATGCACAACAAAACGATGCCGCCACTTTCATTTCCTTCATTTCCAGGATGAAGATACAGAAGCAGAAGGGATTCGGTGCTTTGTAGGGGAGCAGCATTAAAGTTTATATCCATCTATTTATAAAGCTTAGACCAGGAAGCAGCGCTGCCTGGTCTAAGCTCTATACTTTCATTATATCCCCTTGTGAGCCAAAACATCACGACCACTGAGTTTCTATCCACTTATCAGGGTCTGGACTCCGAAGTTCTGCTGTGGTGTCTGATATCAAGTCATCGGTAACAGATCTTCTAAGTTCTATAAGAATTGATCAGACTTACTGGTCCCAAGCATCCTGAAGATGCTGGATAGCAGGACACAGTCCTCAGCAGAACCTTGTCCAAAGCATCAAACTGTCCCACTAGACTTCGAGCGATGCGCTCAGACCAGGATTCAGCAGAAAAGAAACCCGTCTTCCATCAGTCTGTGGTCCGGTTCTACCTCAGATCAGTCGGAGTTACAGTTCCTCTGTTAAACTGGACAACATAAGTCTGATTTCCATGAGCTTTGGCCTCCTCATCACTCGTTTCTGGTTCCCAGCTTTCCATCCCAGCAGCACCTTTGCTAGGTCTTGGCAGATGCACACCTTGAACCACCAGCAGATCGGCACCATCAGTAACCCATCGGCCCCCACCTGCTCCCGGATCCTTTCTGGGTCATTGGCCGTCCGACAAAAGAAATGGAAACTTACATGTAGGCAACCTGTACCCCAAAGTTTGGGAGCCCACTTAGACTCCAGAGGATTTTTTTTCTCCTACGTTACCCAGATCAGATGTTTTTGTTACAGTCTGAAGCTTAAATTCATACATGGTACCAAGTCAGACACACATTCGATCTTCTTTTATTTAACCTTTATTTATACCAGCTAAGTCCCAATCAGATTATAAAATCTCTTTCAAGGAAGCTCTGGCCAAGATGGCAGCTGTCCGAATTCCATTAAAGGCACGAATCCTTAAAGCATATTTTAAATGAACTTTGCACAATAAGGAACGGGCAGGAAATCTGAATATCACTCCTTTATTCTCCGGTAAAACTATTCTCTTATATCGGTTTTATATTCTATACTTTAGCTCCAGGCTGTTCCAGGCTGTTCCAGGCTGTAGGGGAAGACCATTTAAAAGCCTTTTAGCCACGTTCAGTGCGAGCTTTGGGAACTGTCAGTAAAAGAAAATCACTTGGGTGCAGACAGTAGTAACCAGACTTTAATGGAATATAATCACCGTGGTAAGAAAGAAGCAGACTGAGAATGGATTTATAGATAAAATAATAGAAACGTGAAAGTCTGCGTGTGGAAGGGAAGGCCACTGAAGGGTGAGAGAGAGCTCTAAGATACAGGAATACGCAGCATCCAGAGAGCACACGCACTGGACAGAGATGCTGCAGGTCTCCATCAAAGGAAGGTAAAAGCTTTTATCAGGAGAAAAAACAGATTTTATTCTGGTCCTCAGTCTGAATGATGTCGCATTTTTACGTCAATAAAGTGAGACAGACGTCAGGATTCTGCACCAGAGGAGGCGGGACATGTAAAATCAGACATAAATGGTGGACGGTTAAATGTTATTTCTTTGACAGTGATACACACATCAATCATTTTTAACTCAGGTAACACAGCGAGTGTGTTGAACGTCATCGTCCGTGCATTCGGGTCGCTCCAGGCCGCTCGTACTGCAATGAGCAACCATGAGGGAAAATCATAGAAAACAAGGTATGATGCTATTTCCTTTTTGCATTTTGCACATCTGTATTTTTGCGGTCACTGATAAACATTTAATTCATTTTGATTGATTTTTGATAATTTAATTGAATATTCAGCGACTTTCATTTCAGTTTTAATTCACATGTGCAGCTGATCCTAATAAAAGTCTATTTAGAAGAAGCGCTTCTTGACAAAAAAAATCTTTTGAGCTATATGTTGTATATTGTGAGTCAGGGATAAAATAGAGAATGAATCTTGGTTCATATGGCCCTTCGCTGCTCCATCTCCTTCATCTCCTTGATCTTTTCATCCACCCTCTTCCTCTATCCCATAACCCGTCTGAGTTTCCATGGACACGGGGGGCTGGGATGGATATCTGGGATCACATTAGCTGTTTCAGTATTTAGTGGCTGAAGTCTGTCCGAGCTGTCACATGTCCTTTTTTCTTTTCTTTCATTAGTAAAAGAAGAAGTAAAACAGACAGGCAGTTAGACGGGGAGCCATTAAGCGAGGCAGACCAGCGGTCAGCGAAGGAGTCCGTCAGTCATTCAGTCAGTCTGCAGACAGACTGTCATACCGGAGCGGCTGCTCTGCTGTTAGCAGCATTCTCACCGAGTATTAAACCCAAGCTGCAGTCCCTGTGGAGCTATTACCACAGCTTTGTGTCATCTATCTACGCTTAAGTTCTCTATTGTTTGTGCAGCAGACTCACACTCACACACACACACTTAGAAACGCTGATATACAATTACACAGCGAGCCGTCCACACACACAAGCAGCAGCACCTGTCACTGGGAGCCGCACAGCGCTAAGAAGCAGCTCATTAAAACACACTCCTTACACATCTAACATGCTTAATATCACGCTGCGCAGATGCCAGGGAAGAGGAGAAGCTGCAAAGACCAAAAGCAAAAAGCAAAGATTTTCAGAGCTTTCCTGGAGGTGTGTGTGAGAAAGTGTGTGTTACAAAGAGAGCTGAAGCAGTAGAGACAGCAGTATGTGGCTGAGGGCCCGGCAGGTGGTGGATGGGCCTGTTTGCTTAAATCACAACATGTTCATGCATGTGTGTGTGTGTGTGTGTGTGTGTGTGTTAGCGTGGGGGCGTGTGCACGGCAGATGGTGTGTGACGACTGTATTGCTCTCAGTAGCGCAGCTGTCTGAGGTAATACTGGACACACACCTCTTCATCAAGTTAAATTGCAGCACAAGCACACACACACACTCGCACAGAGAAAGTAAACACACTGCAGCCTTTCAGTACTGTGATGTGCACAGGTTTAACCCAAAACACACTTATCTTAAGGCATGTTTGGAATTTTCTATCATTTCTAGCTTTGTATTTTCATTTACTCCAAAAAAAGGCAGAAATGTGCTGGTTGAGCTCCTAAACACAGACTGCACTGCAGATATGTTGTCTGATGAGCTGCAAAACACCAGGCTTTTTATTTTACAGCCTCTGAACAAACTAAATCCATTAATTAAAAACTATTTGACAGGTTTTTGTGCTTTTTACATAATATATAAATAACTTTCTTTGCCTCCATGTTTGACGTTCCAAAGTATGAAGTAAGAGTAGTTTGCCTTCAAAATGATGATGCAACTGTTGCATCACTCCCGGGTAGAAGGTAAGAAGCTGAATGTGGGATTAAAATGATTCGTTAAATATGGGAAAAACTGACATTCATCAGTATCTTTCAGCTCTTTTCAAACAGGTGAATGAGGAGGAAAAATGTGCAACAATTACAGTGATTATCTCAGCTGTAAAGGTTAATCATGTCAGACCTCCTCACTGTTGCATAAAGCCAGTCATGAAGTGAACGACACATCCCAGAGCCCAAAATGTGGGAAAGCTTTTCTTAAACACATCAACTAAAGACTTTGGCAAATATTTCAAATAGTCCATCAGAATAAAAACGCATTGTATAAACATGTCGGCTTGTCATCAGAAGATAACAATAACCAAATAAGGCTTCTGCCATGGAAGAGGAGGGAATGAGACCATCAACAGCTTCATTCAGTGGAAGGCCGCCAAACTGAATGAATTCGACTAATTACTCAAAAGAAAAATTTATTGAACTCTTTTTTCAGTTTAAAATTATTCTTTACAAGCTCAGGCAACAAATTACTCATTCATTTTGGTTTTCTGTCATTCTTCACGTTTTAAATTCTCAGTATATCTGTGTTGGGGTTTTGGGGGATTATTTGTTGGATCTTACATGATAACCTTTTTGGACAGTGTGTCAAGCCAAACCAACTTTATTCATAAAGCACTACAAGAGTAAGCAATGAACAAAGTGCTGAACGTAAAAGAATATAAAAAAACATAAAGACACCAGATAAAAAGAAAGTAGATAAAAAAATAATAAAAAGTCAATGAAATAAAAAATAAAAAATACAAATAAAACAATATAAACAATAAAACTATAAAAACAACTCATACTGCCAATTAAGAGGGGTACATGGGTAATAATAACACATTTCTAGAAGATGAGCTGAAACATGACCTCTCACAGTGATGGAGCGGCGGTGCAGTGCATACATATGACTGATCTCTGGAGGTTTGCTTTAAAGCAAAGTGAAGAGAAGAATTATCTAACACATCAAATCTTCTGCTCGGGATTCAACCCAAACAAAGTATTTCAAAGCTCAGCACAAAGACTTCAAACTGATTAAACTGCCGCAATTAACAGGAGGAGGAGTGGAAAGAGGAAATGAAGCTGAACGGGGGAGAAATATTGTTGGAATGCACCTCCTGTTGAGAGGATCTCATTTCTATTTAGAAATGAACAAATCTAATTTAATCGACTCTATTCTCCACGTCTCCTCTCCCTTCTCTCATATCCTCTTCATCTCCTCTCAACTCTTAACCTCCCTCCTCTGCTTTCATCTCCCACCCTCTCTCCTTCCCATGCTCCTCTATCCTACTTTCACCTCCACTGGGGTTTATTAATGAGGCAGAGGTTTCTGTGTGGACTAAGGAAGGGGGAAGTGGAGGAACGGATAAAAACAGCGAACAGAGGGATGGAGAATGAGTGAGCAAGGCGAGGCAGAGGGAGAGGTGGCCGTCGGGTTTTTATAATTGGCTGTCTGTGACTCAGAGAGGCTGAGTACAGTATCCCTTTCCACACACACACCATCTCAAAGAGATCACATTTCCTCTTCTCGCCTCCCCTAACATGACATGAAACCAGCTTCTGAAGCCTCAGGCCTCTGAACATTTAAATTATCTCCCATCTCCTCGGCTGTGGGCTAAAGATCAGAGATTCAGCTTCACAGCAGCACTGCCGACTGTCATTCCCCCCTGATCCACCTAATTAGCATCACTAACGACGTCCTCCCTACAATGTCCCTATTCTAACCTGGATGCGCCCGTGCAGACGACCGCCATCACCGCCAGCACAACTGTGGAGTTTTACAGACATTTAGAAAAGATTCTGAACAGTACAGTAAACTACGATGAAGAGTATTGGTATTTGCATGTCATCTAAGAGCAGTTCTATTGATATAGAATTCCTCCAAGAATGATCTAGTAGGGAGGAATTAAGAAAGAAACTTTTTTTCATAGACTTTGAGGATAAAGTTGTAAGAATTTTGCAAGAATAAAGACAGAATGTTCTTTGAAAAAAGATGTAATATGAGAAAAAAACAAACTTTTAGGAGGATAAAGTCTTATGAGGAAAAAGTTGCAATATTACAAGAAAATGTAATTCAACAAGTATGAAGTTGGAATTTTACAAGAAAGAAATGTCGTAACAAAGAGGGGAAAAAAAGTAATTTTACAAGATTAGAGTTGTAATATTTTAACCAGTTATGTTTGAGGAGGAAATTCTACTCATCATCAGGACTTTTCAGGACTTTATATATTAAAGCCTCTTTCTCAAAGTCTGTGAAAAAATAATTTTTTGTGCGGCCCTGGTACTCTGCGGTACGTCATTAAAATCCTTGTTAAAAGAAGGATTTTTAAGAAATCACACAATAACTTGTTTTATTTAGTCCAGCATAGTCAGATTTACAGCTCCTGCTGCGACCGCCCTTACAAATCCTTTAAAAAGCCATTGAAATTAAATTTCTTCACATATTTCATCATATTTGAGACTGTGTAAACATTTAAGGATGTCCAAAACTTTTTCCCACCACCGTATGAATAAATAAATGAGGCAGGGGGTGTATCGGTGCTTCTTGCCCAGGCCATCCTTGTAAAAGAGAATTACTTCTTATTTTATCTTGTTAAATAATGGTTATATACAACATAAACCTGCCTCTAAAAGGGACAGATTATTATTATTATTTCAGCAATCTGGACTTAATTTAGCCACGATTTGTTTGTAGATGTGATTCAAAGTTGAATTCCTATCTATAAGCTAACATGAAGCTGATTTCCTTGCTGAAACATGAAGTCTTATCCTGAGAGGAAGCAGGAGAAGCATCAGCTGAAATAAAGTCTGCTCTGGAATTAACTGTAATCTTTTATTAAAGTGGGGGAAAAAAAATCAATGTTGTGTCTGTCAGAGTTAATGATGCATAAGGAAAAATCCTGCAGGTCTGCAGGGAGAGACGGATAAGAGGAAAGTGAGCAACAGGAAAAACTTGTGCTGCTCTTTAATGAAACATCCTCCATACATTGCCGTCAGACACGCTCTGCTGGGCAGCTGTCCCTTAATATTCCCCAGGATTTCTCAGGTGTAAGTAAAACGGACTTCTCTCAGAATGAGGCAAAGGCAGAAAGCACCTACAAGGTCTAATTAAGGAAGACACGCCGGCCTCTGCTCAGGATTTACAGCACCATAGGAAAGTGATTCTCACAGGAAGTTTGTGTCTTTGTTACTGAAACTAACGGACAGAAGCATCTTCTCTCTGTGTATGTTCAGCAGAGATTGCCATTGATCTGACTGCAGTCCTCATTTAGACTGTCTTATAATAACAAAAGTGATCGATAACACAGACAAAGCAACAACAGCTACTTTAAAGTCAGCAGGTGGGGGTTTGACGGGGTGGAGTCGCTGCAGCTCTGTGGTCTGACAGAACTGTGGTCTGACAGAACTGTGGAGAAGCTGAAGCGATCCTGGTACGCTGTGGGTGGAGCGCATACCGTGGCCACTGGGATCTATAATAAAACTGACCATGCAGGATGACCAACAGTCCAAACTCTTACACATGTTCAGAATATAACTACAATGAAAAAGTGGAGCTAAATCTTTCCTCTGCAACCAAAAAGAGACATAAACGGGGAACGCTGCAGTTTTTCTACCCAGTTTCCCAACAAAATCTGTTTTAGCCAAATTTACAATCCAAATTCCAACAATTATCTAGTTCCAGCTGAAATGTAGTGACTCACAATACTGTGAAGCCAGAGGAGCCTTCAAGTCCTCATTAATAATTCACACTGCAGCCTCCTTAATTCCTGACCCAGAGGAGGAAGCGGAAGAAACTTAACAGATGTGAAACTGATTCACTTTAGACCCGCTGTACAGCAGGAGATTGCTGTGTTCCAGGAGATATGATCCTTAATTCGTGGTGGAATTTCAGAGAATACCCTGAAGGGCAAGAAAGAAGTACTAAACCGAGGGAATGGAGATAACACAAGCTGCTTTCTAGTTTAGCAGGTTCAAATAAGAAGCAGTCCAAAGATCATCAGCTGCACAAAAGCATGAAAATCTCACCGCTATCACAGCAGCGATGTGTGGAAATCTGCACAGAATGCATTACGTGGCAGGCTGCAGGACCTTCTAAAGTCTGCCGTTGTGTAGTGTCGTGTATGAAACAGCCCAGTGATGAAGCTCTGTTCCACTCAGAGGGAGTCGCTCCATGCACACACACCTGTTAACACCGCAGACTGATATTGATTTTGTATTAAAGGGACTATACCCGATTTCACGTCCGGCTAGCTTAGTTAGCGATAGCGCCTTTTTTTTTTTAGCTTTTGTGTGACGCTTTTTCTTCGCTAAGGGGTTTAACTTTCATAATTTGACTCCGGATCACTAAGGGAACGCTTTTACTGGCTGATCGGAGTCTGGACGTTCCAAAAATTAACCCGGCAGAGAAAGCGCGTCACGCCAATGCTAAAAAAACTAGCCGCTTTCGCTAACTAAAATGCCCTGAACTCGTACATATGTGC
>JAVQJG010127521.1:0-10798 GCA_036024015.1 Craterocephalus amniculus | reverse complement strand
GACATGAAAGGGAGGCTTTTTATGGTAAATATTGCACTTTTCCTTACCTTGGCCATCAACAGAAAAGTGCAAATGTCCAAATGCTGCTCCGTTTTCACATCTTGTTGAGGTTTTTCGTTTGTTTTTGTTTTTCTCCTCCCCAAGTTCGGCATTTGTCATCGCTCCTCTAGTACCGTAATGTTTCCTGCCGCGTTGGTCCCACGCTAGCTTTAGCTCCTCGCAGAGAGCTGCTTTGCGATGCATTCAGGTACATGGAGAGTGTCGGACATCAGAGCTTCTTGTCTATTTCGTGAAGACAGCGCGGTCAATTGTTTAAAAATGAACGGTTCTGAAGCAATTGAGACTCGGTTCTCATCGTTCATTTAAAAGAGCTGTTCAAAAGAATCGTCTCGTTCACGAACGTCACAGCTCTACCTAACAGCCAATCACAGCGAAGCGATCTAATATGTTTACAGGATAGGACAGAGTCTCCGCGATGGAGCTGCGCGAGGTTCAGGAAAAGAAACGGTTTATGACGTGTGTCACGTGACTAAACTTTCTCCCACTTCTGCGCACAATTTTTTTTGGGTAAATATAGAATCTTAGTTTTAAATTATGTAAAAATGTCAATATTGAAGTTATAGATGACAGTTTTAATATTTTCAACATTTGGACTTGAAATATAAACACGTGTGATCTCTCATCTTCATGATGAAGAAAAATATTTAAAATAATCGACACCATCGCTGTTTGCCAGTAAACAGTAATCTGTTTATGTGAACCACTTTGGACCCCTGAGCACGGTCCTCCTAACCCCACCACTGCTCCCGGCGCTTTAAGCAGCTGCTCTGATCTCTGGAGATGTTCTCTGTTCATTGCTTCTAATTGTTCCTCCAGAGATGAGTTAAATGCAGAAGTTTAAATTTCCCTCTAGGGATTAATATAGTATCATTGAAAAAACAAAAACTCTCCCACACCAAGAAAATGTTTGTGTATTAACGGGTAGTGATGCCTGAATGACTGGGTTCTTCAAACGTTATTCCTTATTTTGATATTTCATGATTTGTTATTGAATTATTTTGCTGTTCATCCCGGTCACCTGGATGAAAAAGTTGGAAAAGGAGAAAGGAAAATGTTTGCTATCTGACTGAAGTTCAAATCAAACTGACTCCAGATGCTGTTTCTTTTTTTCTCTCTGCACCTTTAGCTTCGTCTTGGTTATATTATATTATATTATATATTAAAATGAAAAAAAGCATTCAGTGCCATTACCAACAGCCTTAGAAAGCTTTTTTTTTTTTTTTTTTTTAAGAAAGGACCAGGGCTGTCCACTGCTCCGGTCTCTGCTTTTCATGGACCCGATCTTGTGGTAATAATGAATAAACATGATGAGAATCATGACATTATGTCTGAATTGTGGTTAATTAAAGAAAAAAAGAAGTAAAAAATAGGATAAATGGATTTATATGTCACATCACTAATAAGCTAATATGTAGTTGGATAATAATTTAGGATTTAGTTGATGAGACTTGTACACCTGTCCACAGGTGTTCTGGCCCTGCTCAGCTGCTACCTGCTCTCACCGATCCAGGACCGCTTTGGCTGGTTTCATTATTTTTTCATCTCAATTATATTTAAAAAACAGTGTTGACTAACTAATGGTTTATCTGTATTATTACGTTTTCATTCCTTCACCGACTGTGTTGCATCAGTCTGATGATGAAGAGGAGGCTGTGCAAACGAGGAAAAGCCACTCTTGCAGGCTTCTTCTCCGAGGTGTTGTAATGACTTCCTCTAAGCGCGTGGCTGAGGTGAGAGGTTTCCTTCGTGCACAGCGAGCTGATCTCAGACAGAAGCGTCTGAGCTGGAGGCTGCCGCAGCTCCTGTCTGCAGCAGCAACGCTTCCAGCCCGGCCGAGGCAGCATGGCAGGAAGCATCCAGGGAACCTGCCTGTGTGGCGCTGTGGCCACAGGAATGTGCCTGGCAGGTACGTCCTGCCAGAACCGCCTCAGAGACCAGGAGATGCTTCATCTGCTGACACTAACTTCATCTGCTCATCTTTCTCCGCAGGATTCCTCCTCCTGCTCGGCGTAACGTTCCCAGTGGCACAGATCGCGTTCGGTAAGCCTAATTAGTTCCTCCTTCAGACCAAAGTTCTCACAGTCACTTCCAGGTGGGGCTGAATCTGGGTTTAGGTTTAGATTACAGACCGGTAGTCTGAAAACCAGGACCTCAAGGGGCCCAAAGGAGGGACGGATCCTCCCCAGAACCCAGAGCTTCACATAATGAAGCATCTTTGGAAAGTCTTTAGGCTCCTGGACCGTTCCTGAGGACGAGGCTGATGAGAATCAAGCTGACCGGAACAAATATTCCCTCTGAGACGCTCAGAATTGAACAAACTGAGTTTATGTTGTTTTTAACATTTTGGATGAACTTGCTGCTCATATCTTCTGTTTCCTTAGTGCTGTTAGGTTCCAGTGAAAGGTTCAGACGGGTTTATAACTCAGAATAATGCTATTTTGCGAGCAGGTGTGGTGCACATGCAGGCGTGTCCCCCAGCACCGGTTATCCCCGTGTACGTGATGACGTCCGGCGTCTGGGCCCTGGTGATGATGGCTTCCCTGGCTTTACCCAGGGTCCTCTGCCCGGCCTCTCCGGGTCACAAGCTCTGGATCGTGTGGATCATCATCCTGACCCTCTTCTTCTTCGTCTGGATCCTCTTCGGTTCGTCTCAGATGAAAACTGGACATTATTACCAGCATGAGGGGGCAGTAGGCATAAACGCTGTGTTTCTCCCCTCAGGCAGTTACCACATTTACTCCATATATCCACCCAAGTACGAGCGGAACAGCACGAGCTCCAACACCTCCAGCAGCAGCAGCAGCAGCAGCAGCAGCAGCAGCAGCAGCAGCAGCAGCAGCAGCAGCCGGACTTCCGGGAATCTGAACCAGACTTTGGAGCGCGGGAGGCCGAGCAGAGAGCAGAAGGCTGCAGCGCCGCACTGCAGCAGGACCGTGTACCTGTTCGCCTTCTGGAGCACCACGCTGGTCTACGTGGCTGCAGGCCTCGTCCTGCTGGCGCTCATCTGTTTATGCGCTTTCATGGACGCGGTAGATACGTTTGTGAAATACATCACCTTCTGAATTCCTGCTCAGAGGAAGGCTGGCGGCGTGAAACCGGAGCTTGCCGGAGGGAAAGCTGTGATTGTTTACAGCGGTTAATGATGACAGAAGTCTGACTCAGGCTGGGTTTGGAAACTCGAGTCTGAAATTACTTTATTTCCACACACAGTGAAAGGAAGTGGGAGAATTTCCCAACACAAAAAACTGAGAACTGAGAACAGCCCTGTTTGGGCGGGAGCTCTGAACATAACATGGAAGTCAAAGAAAAAAGGAATTTAAAGGAGAAACTTTGTGTGAGAGGCCTGTTCATGCTGCAAACAGCGTGCCAGAGGTCACACACACCGAAGTTAGACACGTGCTATGCAGGAAAATCACAATGTTTTTAATATTTGTTAAATAATGCAGGTAAAAAGTTTAAAAACCCACACATAATGGCTCATGGGTCTTGTAAATTGTTTTGCCATCAACTATGTTTAGAGGATTCCATATTTTTCCAAGTATGTCGCTTCAGTCAAAACATGTCCCATGAAGAGGAAAACACCATATATAAGTTGCATTCTTTAACACATTAATGCATAGATCCACATTAATCTAACTTATTTATGAAGACAGACATTAATAAGTGTGCAGGACCCGTCTGATACATGATTAATAAGTGTCATCAGGGAAGCGAAGGTCATCTGAAGGCGGCGCGAAATCCTGTTGAAATGCAAGTGTTTATTCTTTGTCTCTCTTCTGACTCTTCAACTGCATTTTTGGGGACCTGAACATATCTAAAAAGTTGAGGAAATTTTGGGGAAACTGCGCGACCTATTGTCGATGCCCTACCACTGACTGTCAGATACACATGGAAGCTGGTACACGCGTAGAACCCGTCGAGCTGGACAAAAAATCCTTTCACTTTCTACAGAAGTAAAGACTAATTTAAAAAAGTTGGATGGTATCGTGTCCAGAGTGCATGTTGTTGTTTATCTGTTTAGGAGGGTTTGTACGTTTTTCAATCATAAGGAACAGAGTGTGAGAATTGTTGACGTTCTTGTTAATCAGTTCAGATAAATGCTGCTCTCTGGCCTTACTCAGCTCCTTGTTATAGTTATGCAGGCTTTGTTTGTACAGCTCAGAGTGAATCTGAAGTTTTGTTTTCCTACACCTGCGTTCAGCCCTCCTGCATTCTCTCTTCTGGTTCCTGACCATACTGGTGTTTCTCCATGCTGTTTTCTTAGTCCTTATTGGTGCAGTAGAGTCCATTATGTTCAAGATTTTTGAATTAAAATGATTCAACATTTCATCAACTGACCCTGCGTTTCTTGTTGGTAACATAGCGATGGCCTCGGTAAATGAACACTTGTTCTGACGCTGATGTATCTTTTCCTCCTGAGAGGCAGGATGACTGAACTTTCTAAGTGATCAGTAAATCAAAGAAAACACACGTGACTACAACAGAGGAATTATCAACACCTTTAGATATAATCAGGTCCAAAATCGCGCCATGAAAGTGGATTGATTCATTTTCATGTGTCAATAAACCAAACATGTCCAGAGTGGAATAAAATTCATGGGAATTGCGATCTGGAAGTGTGAAATAGCACACTGGGCAACAACGTCGAGCTGCCCGCCCTCATGGAGCATAAAATAATTGTTACATAATGGTGACCCATGTAAATCTATTTTTAAAGTGTACTCTGTCTTGATAAAAGAATGTCCTAAACCAAAAAAGTATGAATCCAAAGGAAGGTGGGAATTAGACTTAAATATCACAATTGAACTCTGATCTGATTTGTGAGGACAGCCGATCAGCCACGATAAACTCACAGTACAGACTTATCCATTCCAACTTTCTCCATCAGTAGTATCTGACTCCAGAACAAATCCATCGGTCTGAGCCAGAACTCTGACGTTCGCATCCCATGTGCGATGCAAGTTGTCTCAGTCGTACTTTGTACGGGTCATGTACTGGCATTGGCTGAATTTGTGTGACACTCCATCTAATATTATCAAGATTTCTAAACCCTTGGATCCTGTAATTTGTCTGATTGAGAATTTTATGAAGATTAATGAACCACTAAATAAAGATTATTATAAATAAAGTTATTGCTGTTACATGAAAGTCTGAGTCTCCCCTTTTTATAACCAAATGGTACACAGAAACGAACGGTTGTGTTCCTTAAGAATGGATTACATACAACTTCATATAAAACTTGTCAGAGTGAGCATGGGAGGGAGGGAGGGGGGCAGTATTGCATTTGTTCTGACCCTTCTGTCTATTTCTTCATATGTAAAATGAAAATTTGAAAATGAAAATAAAATATTATAAACAAAATAAAATTGCCAGCATGCCTTGTTTCTTTAGACTTCAGTCATTTAACCCCATAAACAGCAAGCATGTCTCAGTAGCAGAGTTTTCCATAGGAGCATACTCGCCTCTGCTGCTCATCCTTCACAGCTACAAATGTGGCTGCATTTAAATAAACCGGCTTTACAAAGCTTTTACATTTACTCTGGAAATAATCCATCAAACACTCATTTTCTGGCTTTTTTGCTACGTTTTTGATAACAGGTGACTGAAAGCTTGATGTGATCTATGACCTCCAGTTGGGGTCTTTGTTAAATGCAGACCTGCGTTCGGTAAAATATGACAGATATTTAACTGTACACTCTAAAATCGAACATTAGTTTTAATAAAATATTTCTAGTAGCTTTAACTTAATATTAACCAAGTTGTTAGTATTACTAATGTTAAATAAGAAACTTAACTGATGCTTTTATTCAAAGAGACAGCAGGATTTCCCACAATGCTTCACTTCTATTAACAACCATTCAGAGATAATTTACTGGATGAAACCTGAACTTTTACTTTGGTAAATTAATAGTTGAAATTACACAATTCTTTTAAAATGACTTTTTGTTTTTGCCCCTGCCAGTTCTGCAGCTAACAGACAGAAAAACATGTTCTGGTCTCCATGTTGAACTAAATCTGCAATAATCCAGCATTCAGCCTGGTTTTAGTGTATAAACATGTTCCTGGTCGTCCCTGTGTTTAAAGCCAGTTACTGCACCGTAACAGAGATGTAACGCCTCTAACATTAGTAAGAGCAGAAGCTCCACCGCTTAGCGTCTTGGTGTAAAAAAAGTGACATTTTGAGTTGATCAATTATTTGAAGTAAGATGAACTTGAAACTAAACATTTCATGAAGCATCACTTCTAATTTATGTGAAGTTAGTCAAAAGTTTCTTCCATAACCTCATGAATATCCAGTGAAATCAAACTGATCAAGTTGAGAAAAGTTCAACAAGCTAAGAATATTCTGGTTAACTGAATTCTGTTCACTCAAGTTAACAAAACGTAATTTTTTAAAGGCAACAAGTGTGCATAATTTCTTTAACTAAACTAAACTAAAATTTCTATAACTAAAAAACCTAAAATTGACAGTGTAGGACGGAGTGAGGCGAGGATGCATCTCATTATTCAGCATGTCCTGGCAGCGTGCACTTTGAGTCCAGCAGGCGGCGCTCTTGGCCTGAAGGAGGACTTGCTCTGCACCTCTGCACATGTTTTCCATGCAGGTGAATGATAGCAGCGTGATAACGGGCTCAGCATGGGTTTAAACTGGCATGAAGGACACAAAGCTTATTTCATCACACAGCAGCGTGACTCAGAATGATCAGAACACTGTTTTTAAACTTGTGAGGGATTTTCTCACACACTTATTGGCAGACTGGATCCGTCCATCTTTGCTCCACTGAGAATCACCTTTTCATGCTCCATGTTCAGTCTTTATATGACATCATTATTTTAACCCCCATCCCAACCTACAGGAGGACCAGAACTGAACAAGTATTGCCTGAGTTTAATAAGACGCTCCGTCTGCAGGCGTGGGAATAAACAATGTAATTGCAGGAGGAAGGACGTGGCACACAGTCCTGTTGTCGGCTGAGTTACTGCCATCGTGGCAGACGCTGGTTCCGGCCAGCTGCCTGCCTCCACTCACGCAGACACCCTGAGCCCCGGGGCTGCTGATGGGCCCATCACTTACTTCATCCTGCTGCTGTCCGAGCGGCGACGAATAGTTTGGAAAAGAAAGAAGCTTTAAGGTGCAATTGTCTGTTTCCCACAGCCCAGCGCCTCCTGGTTCATCTCCACAGATCATCATCAGAGCTGCAGACACAACACCCTGCGTGCTCACCAACACAGTCAGAAACAGTTTGCATGACTGGTTTGAGTAGAGAGGCCATTTATAGATCAGATTTTTCACTATTTATTTGTTTTGCCTGTCGTGCAGCAGGTGTAACCCACAAAACCACCGCACTGCAACAGAGCTGGAGATGCTGCTGCTATGATCTCGTTTCTTTCTATTCTGAACAGTGGTTGCTTGGCTTGTGGAATCAAACTATTTCTTTCCACTTTGAAAAATTATGCAAACTTGCTGCTTAAAAGAATAAGTTTTCATTCATTTGATGAATTAATTAAGTTTTATTACTGGATTGGTTTGATTTTACTGGAAGTTCTTGAGGTCTGGGAAGAAACAAATTGGCTCAAATTAATTTCACATAAATCAGAAGAAACGCTTCAGTAAACGTATCATTTCAAGCTCATCTGATTAAAAGCAGGACAAGGATGTGGGCGGGGCTTCTTACTCCAGCTAACCTCAGACCCCTGATGCAGCAGCTAACTGCTTCCAGGATGAGCAGAAACTGGAGAGCGAAAAATGTTTCCTGTCTGGTAGCTGAGAACTGTTTTCCTCCCAGCAGGAGGAAAACAAAGAGAACTTTATAAAGTATTGTACGATTTTAGCTAGAACTAATTTGCCAAAGTAAAAGTTCAGGTTTCATACAGTGAATAATCTGTGAACATGACAGTGTTTTTCATGGCATTTGTTCCTGCGATGGTCAAGATGAAGCTGCCTTTAGTTGCATGTCTGGTACTATACTGATGGTTGTCTGTGCTGAACGAGAGATGCTTGAATTCAACAGAAGGCAATTTTGAGATGGAAATGTTTCTTATAAAGACTATCGGTGAATACAATATCCTATTGTTAACCAGCAGCCAACTCAAATCTTCTTGCACAACATAATATTTATCTTATAACTGCACTTAAGTGCTACACAAGCTGCCCTGTCCTGTTTAACTTGTAGTTTATTGCTTGGCAATAGTCAAGATATGTCAATATTAGTGCTTGCATAGCATAATTCATAATAGTAAAAAATTAGCATGTCTTATCATAATAGATACACCGCTCCCCATGCAATAATATGTATAATATGTTTTTTCCATGATAGTTTAGACTCTACAATCACACCCAGCAGTTTGGTCTCATAAACCTGATTTATAGTTATGTTATTAATCTTAATATTAATTATAGGATTACTATTAATAATGTAATTAGAACCAATAATCAGTTTTTACTGTATTTAATGCTAGTTCATTTAATTTGACCCTGTCTACCACATATTGTAATTCTGCATTTAAAACGGTTTCTAAATCTTTTTGTGTGCTTGCTGGTGTATATATAGTTGAATCATAAGCGCACAGAACAATATTAGCTTTATATAAAATACCTGGTCATTAGTGAAGATATTGAATAATAATGGACCTAGAAAGCTACCTTGGGGCACTCCACAGGTGACCTTTCTAACATCCGAGAAACTGCCATTAAAAAACACTGTCTGCGTTCTATTTGACGGGTAACTGGACATCCAAGTGAGTGCTAACTGACTGATTAACAAGATAATTTTCCTAATAACAGCTCATGATCTATATTATGTGAAATGCAGCGGAAAAAAGCTAAAAATACAGCACCGACCATCTTTCTTTTTTAATTTCTCTGAACCAATCATCAGACATGTAGTGGCAGTACAATGATTCTTTCTCTATGCATGCTGATAATCTGTCCATAAATCATTTATAGAAAAGTAGTTATTAATTGGATTATATATTATAGATTCCATTATCTTAGATAACACAGGTAGGATACTTATCGGACGACTGTTGGAACCGGAGAAAGGCATTTTTTGTCTTTGGGTGAAGGAACTATTGCAGCCTGTTTCCATGCTTGTGGGCATGTGGAGCAGGTGAAACTGAGGTTGATGATGTGAGACAGCGGCTAGAACTTCTCCTTTAAGAAGCCTGCTGCCGAGGCCGTCGACACCCGGCTGTTTGTTTTTACAGGATTTTAGAAGATTCTTTCCTTGATCTATATTTACTCTAATTTGAACCTTAAGTTTTTATGTTTCATTCATTTATTTCTTATCAGTAAGTGAGAGATAGTGTTACTCAAATTAGGCATATATTCTCTTAATTTATCTGATTGGCTTATAAAATAGTCATTAAGATGACTTAGTTATAAATTTAGCATGTTTCCAAAAAATTGGTTTCTCAACCAATGGCAAAAATAAATTATTAAATTTAAGTTTGTAGGATCCTTTGAATAAGACTGTTACCAGAACCATTCAGTTTGGTTATTAACACTGAGATGATCAGATTATGATCCCTGCAACCAGTGGGAACAGACAATACCTTTTTACACAGTTCTGGGCGGTTTGTGAAAATATGACCTGTACAGGTAGATGTCCGTGAACCATCACTCTTTACACATATTTTTGTAGGTATATTTAGAAGTTTAGTAAGTTCACATGTATTGGCAGTAGTTAACAGCTTCTTTTTCAGGTGGCAGTCTTTGTAAAACTAGTCAATGTTTAGATTACCAATGATATATACATCTTGACTTACAATATTTGTAACCAGCATATCACATACAGTGTCCAGATATTTACCACTGGCACTTGGAGGTCGATAACAGCAGCACAGAAGTATTGACTTTTGGTGAGGCATATGCACGTGCAAACATAATATTTCAATGTTGAAAGTCATTAGATGTTCTTATGGTTACTGCCAGTAATTCTGAATAGAAAAGGCTCCACCACCAAATCCTTTTCTGTCATTTTTGTATATGTTGTAATCTTCAATAAATAGGTCTGTGTCATCCAAGGAAGAATCCAGGCGTTTCAGAGATCGCAAGGATGAGGGTTTTAAACTCAGTTAGAAGTTCACTAACTTCATTTATTTTATTTCTAAGACTGTTTATATTAATATGTGCTACTCTTAAACCTATATTTGGTAATGATGAGTGCACGAGTTTCCTGTGCCATCACACCTTCATAGTTACGCAAAGTTCAGAAATGTAACAACAACTTTTTCCAGCAGCTCCAGGTTTACCTACACGGTGTGCACGCTCCATCTCCGTAATTTTTTAAAAATTTTTTTTTATTTACTTCAGTGAAGTTGACAGACAGACAAAACAGACGTGAACAACAACAACAACAACAAAAACTGGTAAATCTGTGTGTATGTGGGGTGTGTGCGTGTGCATGTGTGGGTACATGTGGGCGTATGTGTGAAATTATTCATGACAATAATAATAATAATAACAATAGTGATAATAATAATGCTAACAATAATAGATTACTGGAATAGTATGAAGTGAGGGGGTGTGGAAGAAAGAGGCAGGAGTCCTAAAAGTGATTTATTTTTATTCTTTCTTCCCCCCTTTAAAGGGTAGGCCATAGCAGCCACCCACCTCCCCCATCCCAGGCGCCACTAAGCGTAAGCGGCACAGCACCCTACCCTATTCTATATGTATATAGATATTTATTTATTCAATTATTTATTCATTTATTAACTAATTAATTTTATTTATTCA
>JAVQJG010127510.1:0-10822 GCA_036024015.1 Craterocephalus amniculus | reverse complement strand
AAAATGTATATTTGTTTCCTAAATTCTTAATTTGTTTTTTGAAATGTTATGTTGTTCTTGAATTTGTAAATGTGTTTTCTATATGTAAATTTGTTTTGCACTTCTCAGCCACCGTACTTAAGGGGGGGCCCGGAAACACACACATATGATAGTGCACTGGCATTCCGCTGTGGTTTTATTTTAGCTAGCCGATTTTAATTAAAAACATAATAAATGTGCGGAAATAAGTAATAACTGTATTATTGATTAGTTTTATGGGGCCCTCAGGAAACTTGGGGCCCTAGGCAACCGCCTAGTTTTGCCTAATGGTAAGTCCGCCACTGCCCAGAGCTACAGGGAGCTAACCAGCCAACGGAGGAAGGCGGGTTAAAGACAGAAAGCGCTGTTAGCGGCCAAAACCGCGGTTGTGCTACGCTAGGCCTCGTTTTCACGGATATCTGGGACATGTCAATCAAACGGACACACCCATAATTAATGAGGAACTTTAGGATTGAATTACATCTAAACGGAGGTACTAGAATTTTTTTCACTCCCCCCACAGTTGCCATGAAGGTAAACCTGACATTTTAATCCTAAAAGGCTGTAAACCTGTTTAATTCTGCTGTAAAGTTGGCGTTTTTAACATGGGAGCCATTGGGAAATTGCTCTGTTTTGCAGCCAGCCCCTAGTGAATGAGGAGGGAACTGCAATTTTTTGCACTTCCGCATGGGTATCACTTTTCTAGCGGGAGGTTGCCGCTTGGTCAAGTCGCGCTTTATTACTGAGCGCGTGCGCCGGCAAAAGCCAGGGGAGGGCGTTACATCTGACCGCCGGTTACACAACGTTTAGTTGTGTGGAATTGAATGTAACGGAATTAAACCTTGTCTTGAACTTTTGCATCTCTCCACAATTCCACATAAAACTTCGTTACTTTATATTAAGTCAGACATCCAACTTTTACTTACTTCTGTGGTAACCTTTAGACGTATCTCTTCTCACACCTGAATCAAATGAATGGCTCATTACAGGCCTCTGCAGGGCTGAATATAGGTGTGTTGGGGAAGGGATGCTTCTAAGATTTGCAGGTTTGTAGGTCTTGAGCAAACCCCTGTTTTAAAAAATTTGCCTCAAAACTTCAAACATAGATTTTCTCAGCAACTTGCACTAATTTCATTGAACAGCAAGCAAACTTTGACCATTGCGACAACAACCTGAGAGGAAAGCATGCAACTGCAGCTTGCAGCAGTGTAAATAGTAACGGTAGAAATAAGTGAAGTCCACCATGAATTTGTATTTAACTTTCTGGACTTTAGATTGGAATGGTTAAATGATTAAAACATTTTAAAAACCACCAAGAAATATGTATATTTTCTTGCGGCCTTTATTTTTGTTTTAGGTTGTTTTGCAAGTCACTGTAGCTAACCAGATCAAGGAGAGGTAAGTGTGCTTTGCAGCAACTTTAATTTCTATGGAGTACATGCAATTGGTTGTACTACAAGCAAGCCTTGCAGAAACTAACATTGAAGCAACAAAATCTGGCAGTTGCTGCACACTGACCCAGCTTCTCACTGGATAGGATTTGCCAAAATTATAGTCATATTTGCACTGTTGGAACAAAAACGCTTTCCCAGTAGAGTTCTTCTCTTTCACACTGGTTAAGGTGAAATGGAAGGCAGAGCTCCCAGTTAAGTGTAAAAAAGCAGATACACTTCTTTTTTTTTTAAATTACAATCAAAGCATTTAATTTTGATAAAACTTGGGCAAGACTGGCTTGAGTGATGCTAAGCTAGCCCTTTAGCTATGCAGGTATCGCTCAAAGATATTTAAGGGAATCTCATGATGCACTGTACACCTTTGTTCTGCTCCTTTTTCGTCTCCATTCATGCTTATACCTTCTTTTTTATTGGTGTAATTTTGGTTGTACATGTGACCCACTTCTGAACAGCTGCTTCCAGCTTTGGTTGCTCTTAGCAACAAGACCTGTATTCAGCAAAGTGACAGCCTAATCTTTAAAACCAAGACAGCTCTCGCTCCCAAATTATGCAAGTTTTTCAGAATCACTAAATATGAAAACTTATTGAATAGCTACCAGGAAAGTACATCAGACTACACGGAAAGATGCACATGTTTTTTTTAATATTGTGGATTCTAAAAAAGCATCTTGTCATTCTCAAGGACACCGTCGCAGCACAGAGGGTGGGCTGCTTAAATGAAAAACATTGTAAAGAAGTAACATTGCAGAGTTCAGAGTCGCTTCAAGGACACCAGCTGCTCACAAACAGAAGATCACTTAAATGCAGCTGATGCAAAACAAAAACACTGAACCAGAAAGTAAGAGTTTACAAAGCTGTTTGATTGGTGTAATATACAAATAATATCCAGCCCCAGAACATAGTACTTGGCCACACAATTCATTTTTGGGGATGGCATGGGCCCTTATTACATGAAGTGAAAGTTGACAATGTTAGGGTCAAGTTCCAGGGATAGAATAGAATAATAATTCCTTTTTTAGTCCAAAGTGAAGCAGATTACCTGTAGTTAATGTGACAGTGTGAGGGTCCTCTAACTGCCTCCGATTGATCATGCGCCCTGGTTACTTGGCCATGGTCAGCAGCATGGATTTCACCCAGGAGGTTGTGGGATCAATCCCTGCCTGGGCCCTCTGTCATCCTGCCACATTTTGTCGTTTTCGATAGGATCCATGCAGCCCTAGGCTTGTGAAAAGAGGGGGAGACATGTGACAGTGTGGGGTTCCCGCCACTATGCCTCCGACTGATGATGCGCCCTGGCTACTTGGCCACAGAGATATCCCTTTGGCTGACTGAAGCAACAACCCCCCACAAGCACATTCTTGGGTTTGTGAAAGCTTGATCAGAATTAGAATAGAATAGTTTTTGGCTCACAGCCGAAACTGTTGCTTCAAGTGTTTTTGTTTCTTACCAACATATATCTATAACCAGAGATCAATCTGCCTCCTCAATCAAAGTCAGCAGCTTTCTCTTCAGCTCTGGCTGAAGTTCTGACCTCCACCCTATTCATTCTACCTTTCAAGTTACTTTGGCATTTCCTCCTCTGTGCTGCTGCTCCCTGCCTTCCCACACCACCAAACTTCACAGCTGTGGTCAAATTGTCTTCCTGTATTCTTGCTCACCCAACCAATCAATCTGCCTTTGAATCTTTTGAAATCTCACATCCTCCTTCCACATCAAACATCCTACCTTCTCCAATTTTCCGAGAGCGAGTTTCCCCAAGCCACAGCCTCAAGAGAAGTCTGGCACCTCCAAGCCAGTCACCATCATCTGCATTAAGCGTTTTACTATCACTCTAAATATATATAGTCTGGTAATACATACCACAGTATGATCATCCAAAATAGACATCCATTCCCAGCTCAGCCAAGAGACATAGTCCCCCCAACATGTCCCTCAGTGTGACATGCCCAGGACATCTCACCAAGGAGGCATCTTAACCAGATGTCTGAGCCACCTAATCTGACTTCTGTCTATGGGGATGTCCCTATAAGGGCCCAGATACCTTACAAGGGAAACTCTTTATGGACGCTTGTGTCTTCAATCCTGCTTTTTCAGTCACTACCTACAGGTTGTGACCTCAGCTGAACATGCAAATACTGGTAAATAGAGAGCTTTCCTCTTTCTTTTCCTTCTTTATCATGAGGGACCAATGCAGAGCCTGCATTACTTCAACAGGCAGATCAACATCTGATCTACCGCTTCATTCTTCCCCCACTTGTAAACAACTCTCTGAAGTCCTCCACTTCTGCTTCTGCACCCAAGGATCCAACCATCAAAGTTTCTATCTTTGACCACTTATTTGACCACTTATCAGATTGAAACACACTCTACCTTGATTTTCCTTCTCATGGGGGGGGGGGCTATATGGAGTTAAAATTTGAAAACCTATGGAGGAGCTAAGGCTCAACCATCAGCCACTCACTGGCAAGCCCCTTGAGGTCAATCGCTCTTAGTCTGACCCATCCCATGAGGCCGCTTATCTTACCTTACCAGGAACTGATTCCCCAGACAACACAGCTCTCAGGTACTCAAACTCCTTCACCAAAAGGTCATTTACTAGGCAAATGTGCTCATAAATGAATTAGACATTAGCATTGTGACTGTAGCTATGATTACATTAACTGTGAAGACAGTGTTCTCGTTGGCCGTAGCTGCACTGTCAACTTTTGCTAAGCTCCTCTGACTTTCTCTTACCCCCCGATTCTCTCCTTAACCCTTGATGACATTTTCACAACATGGTCAAGCAAGATGGCTTTCAAAATGATGTGACTTTTCAACCAGGTCCACTGATTATTTAGAAAATGAAATGCATATGAACTCAATAGTATGACCCATTTTTTAATTTTTTTATCTTATTCTTCCCAGCATTTGCATTTTTTTCTCTTTAGGGGAAAGGCCAAATTCATTAAAATTATAAAAATGTTGAGTGTGATTTTAGATAAAAATTTACAATACAGGAAAGAATAACAGTGAGCATCTCTTCTTGCCAGCCTCGATTTTTCTAACTCTTTCATACCCAAGAATGGTGGTGTGACCTTGTTAAGACGAAGCTAATAACTAGATTTCACTGCCTCGTGCTCCAGTAAAAACCTCAGAACAGACTTGCAGGATCCTCTGAGGTAGGTTTTATTTAAACTCCCAAAGCACTTGAAGAGCCACCAGCAGAGAACAATGAGTTCTATTTTAGTTGGCTACGTGGGCACAGTTTCAGAAGTCCGTCTTGATATTTTCAGTTTGCCATCTTCAGACTGTTTTTCTCTGTGTGACTTTTATTAACTTGGATTTTCTTCAATTAATGTCTATTTCTGTAACTACCTGTCAAATATAATAGTCTGAATACAGTATTGGGGTATTATCAAAAGATTTTTTTAAAAAACATTGTAGTCTATCTGGATAAAGGGAAGAAGATTTAAGAGCAGTGAGACTTTCACATGGCAACACAAATATAGTCACTCTGCTCTTTGGCCATCTAGTTGAGGAACTTCCCAACCTTAATCACTCCGTGACACTTAATTAATCAAAGCAGAGGTTTGCTAGCCTGCCTGTCTGAACACAGCCCTCTCCTGACAGCCAATGGAAAAGCCACTTCATTATCCAGACACAGAAACCACACAGAGAAACTTTTCTAAACTGAGTCTACATTATTTGGAAGCCCGTCATAAAAACATCAGCAATACATGAAGTTCATGGAGAGTTTAATGAAGGCCATATTCGGGAGAATCAGTTCACTTAATGTGACAGGTACAAGATCAGTCAAACTAAATCTAACAGAAAAAATACAGATGATGTGTAAAATATATAAACTTACCCCTCCACCTGATTACAGTCTTTAGTTTTGAAATAGATTTGCAAGTTTAAAACTTTGAATACATAAATTTTCCAGATGATATTCAGATTCCTTTTTTTCCCTAAATATGGTTCAAAATAACATTTCTTAAGATGTTTGTCTTAAATAATATCCCTGTATGAACATGACACCAGCTTGAGTTTAGATCCCAGACTCATTTACAGTAGCCTATAGGTTCTCTCTGACCTGAATAACTGAGAATCTAAAGACAAAGCCAACAGCGGTCTGTGGTTGATCAAAATTTCAGACTTCTTTTTCTTTTAGCCTACCTTGACTACTTTTCTGATAAACGTATTGTACTCTCATGATCCATTTAAGGTTATAATCTTTTTATTATTCGATTGAAAAACTTCCTACAGCTCAATTCACAACCATAACCAAATCTAAATTAATGGTCAAGTATTTACATGCAAATAAAACTGAGTATTTTAAAGTTTGACAACAGTTTGACAAATGTTCATTTTACTGTAGGTTATTTTAGGTGTAAAGTGAAGAGGACATACTGTACTATACTATACTACAGTATATGCTATACTACAAGACAAGGTTGACTGGTACAGGGAACAGAAATAAGGCCGATACAAATAAAACACAAAGGATGAGCTTTAGAAACATCAACATAAAGCCAGTTCAAATCTGACAATCTAAAAACATTGCACATTTATAATCATGCCCAGTAGATATAATCAGGGTGCCAACAACAGGGGAGCTGGGGGAGCTATAGCTACCCTTAATGCCACATGAGCACAGAAGAAAACACAATGTATAACATTTTGGGGGATCTCTGTAGTACTTACGATAAAGTCATGATTTCTCACAAATTCACCATAGCCTAGTTTAATCAATATGCATGCTATTATTATTGTGACCACTGAAGGCTGGCAGCGACGCAAGTTAAACTTCCCTGCGTTAAATACAAAATAAATGAGGCAAATTTGCAGCTAACACACACTTTCAATCTTAGCTAATAAGAATATGCAGTGTCAAAAGGAAGTAAGTTTGCTCAACAAATTCTACAAAAGCTGGTAAATGAAAAACAAAGACTGATGATTCAGTCTCTGTGCTCACTATTCTGCTTACTCAATATGTTGTGTATAGCAAGCAGCATAGTATGCGTGTGTGATATGCAGGGAAATGTTACCCTTATCATTCAAGTGCTCTTTGCAAGAATAGGAAATATTCAGAAGAGATATTTGTAAGGAACTATCACAGCTGGTAAGTTTTATTGCTGCATGAGAGTTGTTAATTATTGTCTGGTGACATCATATTCATACTTGCAGAGATGACCCCCTGCTCAAAAAAAAAAAAAAAAAAAAGACAAAAAAAACAAAACCAGGATCCCCCTAACCCTGTGGTTGGTTTGCACACTGGACATAATCTCTAACAATCTATTCTTAATCAAAAGAGCCTGGAGGGATACATTGATCTACACTGATTGATGTGTGTAAACAATCTACATCTAAAATTTCTCCCCTGAATTGATAGATTGTAACATGATCAAACCTGTAATTTGTTTTAGATTGTCTCAAAGTGTGCACCAGCCTTCTACAGAAAGATCCCATTTCAACAGTTTGCTCTGTATGCACTTACAAGTTGTCGTTTTTTAAGGTGATCTTTCCTCACCCTCCCAGACAGCTGACAGCTGGAGAGAAGTCGGATGAAAAGGCCATAACCTCTGGAACATTCTCCAGCTGTGCTGCGGTCCGACCTTGGTCACTTTTCGGGGGTAATTAATTAAACCACATGATTCCAGACTTTTGGCTTTTCCCTGACCTGCGTGTGTGCGCACGCATGGCCATGAGTAGAAATACCTCTGTTTGATGTAAGTCTGAGTGCTGCATAGACTGAGTGATGCATGAGGATGTCAGAAAACAGCAGGCCTCATCCGACAACTAGGTCTCTCTCTCCTACATACAGATGCACATGCACATACACACACAGATGCTCACAGATAGCTAGGTCAGCAGCGAGGGGCCCTTTGAACCAGCAGTAGGTTAAAGTCTTAATGGCGGACATTTCTCTTGGGAAACTTCTCTCCATATGTTACATGGTGACTCCTTCCAATCATCATTTTTCACCTCGTAACAGGAGTGTCTTTGGTGTGGGTGGAGGAAGGAAAGGAGATTTCAAGAAGTAAGTAGATTTCTGGAGCCAAAAAAATATGTTCAAAGAAAGAGACACAGAAACAGTTCTGTGATCCTCACTGAACGCATGCGGGAACAAAAACGACCCTGAAGAAATAAAAATGAGTGAAAGGAGGTGGTGAATAAGGAGGACACCTAGTAGTTTTAGAATGGGTGTTGCAATATTTATCTGGTCCCAGTTTGTGTCCACGCTACAGCTACTGGACCTTTGGAATAATGTATTCCTCTTGTGTCCAGAAGTAGTACTGCATCAAGAATTACTGAAGGGGAAGGCGAGCCAAACAAGAAAGCTTGCTCATTTATAGGTTAATGCAGAACAACTTATGTTTCTACCAAGCTGCAAACCAAGACCTACATTTTTTTCTGCTCTGTGAACAAATAAAAGCTATATAAATGTGGATTTGTTTCTGTCAACTACATAAAAAAATGTTTTTGAACATTTTAATTTTTAAACTGATTCAAGAATTTTGAAACACATGGCAGAAAAAAAACATCAAGAAGTTTCAGACTTCTTGCTGCCGCTTAGCACTCAGGTATTTGAAACCTAAATGAAACTGTTACTGTGAAAATAATTTCCCCACTGATGACAAAAAAGGCATCACATGTTCACAAAGTCAGACGTGTTGAGACAATTATACAAGAGTTTGTTTGCTTGTTTGGCTCATTACATCGATATACTGTATTTTAACAATAAATGGATGCTAAGTAACTCACAATGTTGCACTGTAAACCTATACAAAGTCATACACACTGGATTTGAAATCATTTCACTTCATTTCAATGTTGCAGTCTTATCTAGTCGCAAATTAGCTGTAAAAACAAGATGAAGAATTTTGGATTTTAGGAAGGCAAAGGTTATTTCATACATGCCAAGTATATGTACACCCACACAAGGGACTAATTAAGCAGTTTGGCGATCTGCGTGGGTGGAGTATAGGTGTGTTGGGAATTTAAAGTTGAACTCTCAAACAAGGAAAAGGAGTTGGAGCAGTTTGCAATAATTCAAAAGGAAGAGTGGCAGCATCAAGCGATTAAAAATCATTTTGCACACTTTTGGTATATGCCTTTGAATGTTCAAACCAGTTGATCAGTCAGTTTGTATTCAGTGGCGTGTTGTGGGTAAAATTACTGAGGAAGCTCGTCACGTGCATGGCTGTATAATATATATATATATATATATGAAGGAATTCAATTATGTTAGACTCTGAGTCAATCAGAGGACAGGACCAGCAGGTTAGCATTAGCGGCTAGCCATTCAGAGCAGCAGTAACTTTCCATATTAATGGTCTGAAATCCATCGACCCTTTCCACACGAAGCTCCGGTTCTGGTATCAATTTCATTAGAAATCGATGCTGTTGTGGTAGTTTGGTGAAAGTACTTTTGGCTAAAATCACCAAATCACCGCCTTCTATCTTTGCTCTGAGCCTGCTGGTGTTGCTAATGGCGATTGTTATGATTCTGCCATGATTCATGTACAGACTTCTCTGGTCTGATTGGTGGGATGCAGAGAAGCGTCTAGCTTCCCTTGACCTCCGAAAAACTAATCACGCTCCGGTAGTGGCATGACGTTGTCTCATTTGGCTGATCATTAAAAAAAATATTCTACAAGGGAAGCCAGCCTGGTCTGGCCTCCTTTGCGACACAATATGATTTTAAATTAGTGATTCACCACAAGTGGGCGCTGTTTCAATGGGAAAGACGGCGATCAGAGAAACGGTGAGGCAGAATCCTCTTTGTATGCGCTCTAAATTTAAGAGTTTCAGAACAATGACGGCCACGGTCTGGAAATTAATAAATAAATGGACAAACAAAAAATAGAGGAGACTGTGCTTCCCTTTGCTTTTGGGAGAAAACGCCACTGATTTGTGTGAGTCTTGAAGCTTTATTTCAGTATCCGACACAGGCTCATTTGCTTGAGAGTTTATGAAGTTGTCTGTGTGTGAAATTCTGCCAAAACACAGGAAGAGAAAAAAGAAGTCTACCTACAAGATTAACACTGTTAGTTTTCAGTGCTAAAATGGTTACAGCAGCAATAACAGTTGTCTGAAATGGTGATGTCCCTTTTCAAGCAGGGGAATACTGAGGGGAATCTGTAGGGCTTGGCGATTAATTGAATTTTAATCTCTGTTACGATTTGGGTTTTCACCAATCGTAAAAATGAAATGATCCGATATTATTGCTCTGTCGTAATTTATGCCATTTTCAGCTGCAAATCAAGCGCCACCAGCAGACTTTAAGCAGAAACAGACACAGAATGGATCTTTTACTCGATTCAGCTTTAAAGTTCTGCAAACTTCTGTATTTTAGCTCTGGAAATAATACAGGAGAGAGCAACTCGACCGGCCACCGGTCGATAAATAGAAAAGTGAACCACGTGACGGTGACATGACTTCTGATGCATTCAATGCAGCTCGGAAATCATAACCCCTAACAATCTACCTCACACAATCAGGTAGAACATCAAGACATGAACAAATCAGGATTAATGATGTCAAAGTCTACCTGGGGTTCTTTACAGCTTGAATATGTATTTTAATAATATTTAAGTATGACAGACTAATATAAATATTCTGTTAACAGGTATTTCAAAACAAAATGTTTAAAAAATGATTATAGAAATTCAATGATTAATGGCGGATTGTAGTTTTTCATGTATATTACGTTTTCAATGATCATTTGGCATTGGCTGGGCATACTTTTGTTTTGTTTTTTTTACTTTTGCTTTCTCTTTCGGTCTGGACAAAAATATATATTAATGGCAATTTTATGAAAAACAACTGAACTTTCCCTGTTGTCATGGACTTTATCCTGTATGCCTGAACTATGAGGAAAATATGTTGTCCTCCAGCCATGTTGTGGCAAAGTTGCCATGGAAACGGATCAAATGTTGTAGCCTATGTGGTTTGGTGTCATTATCTCAGGTGGTAATTGCAGAACTTTGATCAATTATAATATATTGTAAAGGAGAAATTTATATATAATTCGGGCTGGTGCTACAGTTTTACACATGACTCTTAGGCATAAAAAGAAATCATTTTTATTTATGTCAATGGCTGAATTTTTCAATTTTTTATTCACAGTTCACATCTAAAATCTGTCACATTACCAAGAGCAGAACACAGTGAATAGAAGACAAAAAAAGAATCTACTGGTATATTAAATTTCATGAAAGAAACTGTGGAAATTCGTGAAACCATTGATGACTTACAGGTCTGTCTCAGAAAATTAGAATATTGTGATAAAGTTCTTTATTTCCTGTAATGCAATTAAAAAACATGAAATGTCATACATTGTGTATTCATTACAAATCAACTGAAAT
>JAVQJG010127503.1:0-12452 GCA_036024015.1 Craterocephalus amniculus | reverse complement strand
CAGTTGATTTGTAATGAATACACAATGTATGACATTTCATGTTTTTTAATTGCATTACAGGAAATAAAGAACTTTATCACAATATTCTAATTTTCTGAGACAGACCTGTAGATATTTGTTGAAAATTATGTTTAAAAAGTAAAAATGCACATATTTTATCAAATATGAGAACTTTAATGAGACTTTGTTTCATTATGTTGTGTAAAGTCAGTGCAATTATTCCATGAAAAAAGCTGAAAAACTTCCTAAACCTGCATTTGTTATAGCAATATTTTAAAACATTAACCCTTTCATGCATAGCTTCCACTACAGTGGACACCTATTTGACTGACAGCTGTTTTCTAGTATATTCATGGGTGGATATGGAAAATTTGTAATTTTGCCACTTCAGGGGACATCAGTAAGTCATGCAATACACTGTCACTTACTCTAGAATGAATATTTCTATATGTACATTCATACATTGTAATAACCAAAATTTCTCTCGTGATAAACAGGAAAATAAAAATGATACAGCCATATATTTATAGAATATCCATACAATAGAAATATGAAAAGCTTATCTAATTAATAATTTTAAAAAATACTATCAAAATACATAAAAAAATAAAAAAGTAAAATATGATCAAGAAATAAAAAAAAACACCACTGTATGTGTCTCTGCAAGTAAATTACTGTATGCAAAAAACATAATTCATGCATGAAAGGGTTAATTGGTTCTTCATCATTTTTAGGCAATGTTTTTAAAAACAGAACACAAAAAGTAATGATAAAGGACTCATTAAATCAGGAAACGTTTATCATCTGACATCGAGCACGATTAAAACTGCCTGTGTGGCACAGATTAGCTGCAGCAGTACTGATGCATGTCATGTTGCTTCCACAGCCGGAAACAGAGTCAGGACCTGGGCTTTGGACCGGGAAGTGTTCCAGAACATCATGAGGAGGACAGCCGAGACACGACACGAACAGTACCGCAACTTCCTCCGCAGGTCAGAACCCAGTCTCCGTCTCATTTGGTCCCTCTTCAAAGTAAAAGTACAGAAGTTTGAGTGAAAGTTGTTTTACTGGGACGCACCCAGTCAGTTGGTGATGGTATGAGGGTGCATCAGTGCTCACACTGGCCACTTTATTAGGTTCAATTGGTTGGAAACACAAATATCTTATCGACCAATCACATTGCAGCAACTCAGTGCATCTGCTCACGTAGACATGGTGAGGTTCAAACTGAGAACCAGAAAGAGGAAGAAATGGGTTTTAAGAGACTGTGAATGTGGTCTGAGTCTTCTTTAAGCTGCAACATTCACAGATTTACAGCAGGATTTACCACTTCCAGCGTTTCCAGCATGGATGCAGCCTGTCTTCTCGTAAAAGTTCAGGCTGCTGCTGGTCTAAAGGTGTGCAGACATTTTCATGGCACACTTTGGGCCCTTAGTATCTGTGTGGCATGGTTTATATGTTTATAAAATCTTTGCATTCCATTCATCTCCAGGCTGAAGTCAGAGTTCCAAGTCAGATCTGACTTCATGGGGAGTTCTGTTGCATTTTTTGACTAGGAACTTGGAAAATACGACGTCCGAGTACAAATTTGAAGGCACCTGTATTCCACAGTTCTTCTTCTTGATGATTTTTGGTGGTTGGCAAAAGCAAATAGATGCATCACTGGCATCAGGTGGTCCGGAGTTGGACCAAGAGTTGTCAGAACATTAGTTCCTCTGCTACCTTTACTTTCATTAGATTCATCATCATTAGATTCTAATCATGGTGGAACCGGAGATTCTCATCATGGACGTGATGCTATCATGTCAACATGGAGCAGAACCTCTGAGGAAAGTTTCCATCACCTTGGTTGGATCATCACTCCATGAATTAAAGCAGTTTTGGAGGAAAGCGTGGTCCATCCGGTACTAGCGAGGCGGGCGTGATGCAGTGGCCGCTGGGTGTATGTGAACGCACCGTTGCTGCAGAGATGTAAGGAACTTTTGGAGCTACATGCAACCATCTGGGTGACATCTTTCCTTTGGAGGTTTGTGGTCGTTTCATCAGTGCAACGCCAGGCATGGCATGATTTTCAGCTGCATGCACTAGACCGGCCTGCCTGCGGCCCACGTCTGTCTTCTATTGAAATGTCTGGAGCATCATGTGGGGGAGAATCAGACAACCAGACCACTGCACAGCTTGGAGAATCCGAGGCCTCTGTCCCAGCTGTTTATATTACTCCAGTACAATGAATTTGGTCAGTGAAGACAGAAAACTTTGGACCTCGCTGCTCCTAACTTCTTTGTGGAAATGGTGTTTGTGTTTCTGCAGGACATGATTGAAGAGTTTCAGAGCTGCACTGTGTTCTGTTTTAGAAAAATGAAGATATTTGACACGTATTTACTTTGTGATTTGAATTATCATCGAATGTCTGTTTTTTTCTGTCAGTGTTTCTGTTTTGGCGAATCTTCCAGAGGACAAGCTCAGCAAAATAGTGGACTGCCTGGAGGTGGTAAGTTACTCTGTCAAACTATTGATAGCTGTACTACCGGGACAAATGGACTTTTACATCGTATCGCCTCAGTGTTGCACCAACCTGTGGCAGCTCCTGGGAGCCTCGGCTCCGCAGATAGCTGCTGTCAAAATATCATTACCATTTGGCTATACACCATTACCTCATGTCAGCATATTCATTCCAGCTCCAGTTGGCAAGAACTCACAAATTACCTTGTTGACGAACAGAGCCAATATTATTCCTGTCATCGCCCAGTGCTGTATATTGTTACCGTAATTATTTGACTAAGGCCCCAGAAAGTGTTTATTCAGTGGGGGACGAGTGATTTCTTAAAGATGTGCGAGCGACAGGCTTTTGGTGAGAGGCGACCGAGTGTGTGAGAGAATGTGTGTGTTGCTGTGTATGTTGAGACAAGCAGCAGACTGGCGCTAATGCCAGTTTTCCTGCAGAAGCATTGTGTTTCAGCTGCGATGGAGAAAACGGAGCAGAGCCTGTCAGCGTCGGGGAAAAAAAACAAAACAAAAACGCCTCTCTCAGCATCTTTTCACCACCAAAACTTCAAGGACGTCGATTGTCCTGCTGACTTTCACCCGGAACAGAGAGAGTCTGATCAGCTGGTAGAAATTACAGAATTTCAATGATTCAATTAAAATTAAAAATCTGAAAGATACTTTCTAATGACTTTCTGTTCATGCAAACCAACACGTCGTCACAGGAAGCTGCAGAGGATCAAACATTGTTTTTAATAAAAAATATCTAGTGGATATATCTTCATCTAGTTGAGAGAAATATTAGTAAATAAGATATGAACTTTGGGGGGAAATAATTACTTTTAGTCAATTTAAGCATTAACAAAATAAACTAGAGATAATTCAGTGTATGAAACCATTACTTTGATAGTTAATTAATTGAAATTACAAAATAAAAGTACCTTTTTTTACCTATTTGGTTGATCAGTAATTTAAATGTAGCAAAAAGGTTTTGTTTGATTTCAGAAAGATGTAAAAGAAAAAGTCAATTCAACATCAGGCAGGCTAAAATGTTTGCTTTTTTAGTTTCTCTTATCTTGTTTTGCATTTATTTTTCTTATTATCATTTCATGAAGCATTTCTTCTGATTTATGTGAAATTTATCAACTCAGGTTTCTTCCACGACCTCATGAACTTACAGCAAAATTGAAACTGATCAAGTAAAAGTTCGAGAAGCTAAAACCGCTCTAGTTGATTCAGTCACTCATGCAAACCGAAGTTTAATTTTTTTGTTGCAGCAAATTTTAATATATTTTCTAGTGGAGATAATGTGACATTAAAACCTGGACTTAAAAATATAATTTGTCTCAAAGTGTCATAGAGCAACCAGCCAAGTCACACGTTCGCCTGTAATCAGCTCATCTGAATAAAAATCTAAATTAAAAACTTCCCAGTCCACGGTATCGACGTACAAGTGCCGTGTACTCCCCCTGGTGGTGACCCCCGGTATTGACCTGTGTCGCCACGTCGTGCCAGATCAGTTTACGTCCATTTGATGCGATCCAGTGAAGCTCAGTGCTGCATGCAGATAAAAAGTAAACAAAATAACACACCTGCTGCTAAATGTCATACACAATACACCGGCTAGTGATGAAACCAAACCAATGAGCGCAAAGGAGGGGGGGTGTTTAGGAACACCTGAGGCATTTTTACTGCTTCTGGTAAACATTTAGCTCATTTCAGGAGTAAACCTTTGACCCGGGTTAAACGCTTAGGCACTACATCACCCAGTTTCTGTAAACTGAACCTCAGCTTGTTTGTCACAGCCTGGTGCTAAACCAGGCTCTCCTGAAAAATAAAAAGGGAAAGAAACCATTTTGGTTTCTCAAGGAAAAAGCCACTTGTGTCAAGAGTTGTGAGAGTAAACTCCGGGGAATCTTAACGCCTCTTCACCGTTTAATGGACGACGACCTGGCAGCATGCTGATGGATCAGATAGATATACAAACCTGCGACCGGCAGGACAAAGCGGAGGAAGAAGCCTCTGAAACAGAGCTTAGACGATTAATTCAGAACTCATTTTTGTGTTGATTGTTAAGGAGTGTCATTCATTTTTATGATGGTCCTAAAACTGAACTAAACATTCTTATGTAGCAGCTGGAGGGTGTCACAGTGCACGGACGGCCGGCTGCAGTAAAATCAGGTATTTCACAATAAAATTACGTCTCTGAGTTAATGCTAAAGAATATGCAGCATTACAATAAATACATCCCCGTCCTGTTTCATTTATCAGGATATTTGTAGAAAGAATTTGCTTCAGCTTGGTTTCAGACATCTGTACCCTGTAATGGCTGGCCTTAAACGGAAATTATCTGCAGTTCATTGCATCTAACATTCCTAACGAGTGTGTAATTGCCAACTTTAGTCGGAAACTGGCTATGTCAACACACCATCTGACCGAAGTCTTCTCATAAAACCATCTGGACATGAAGTATAATGGAGCGTCTGCAGAAATACACCCAACATAAGACATGACCATAAGGGGTTAATCCTGATTGGACGGGTTGTTTCTGTCAGATACATACGCTCTCCTCCAGATTTGATTCTTTTAGCATTTTTTAGGTGCTGATTCAGTTTAAATTGTGATTCGTAAATATTGTCAATTTTTAAGAAGTAAAAAATTTTTACTGGTTATTTTAAAAAAAATTTTTATTTCAGAAATCACAACACAGCAGCCATGTAATCAGTTTGCTTGCCAATATGCCAGTGACAAGTACTAAATGTAAAGATGATTTGAAAAAAAGCTGATTTAAAAAAAATAGTAAAAGAAAACAATCATGGTTTTCACGGTGAATTGATTTTTTTTTTCTCCCCCCCACCAGGTGTATCTAATCAGCCAATCACACGGCAGCAAACCAGTGCCATGTAGACATGGTCAAGATCAAATCCAACTTCATTCATAAAGCGGTTTCATGCAAAGAGCATGACAAACACAAAGTGCTTTACATAATAAAAGTGATTTATACACATTAAGATAAAAAGATGATTTGTTGAAGTTCAAAGCCAGTAAAAGAATGGGAGAAAAAGAGGATTAAAGTGGTTTTTCCATTTCAGAAAAAGCTGATCTACTGGCATTTTTACACACAAGCATCTCTGGGGTTTCCATAGGATGGTCTGAAGAAGAGAAAATAGCTTATATAGCTTTAAAACACAGTTTTTAGGGATTTTTGTGTTTATGCCACAGATTCACTCAGATGTAGAACAAAACGGACCAATCAAACATCTCCATGGCAGACATTAAAACATGTTAATTAAAATTTCATCTTGTATGATATTTAACCTCTCGTTTACCCCCTGGGTCTCATAAGCTGCGTTTCCATTACATTTTTTCGCAAAATAAAAAGCGATATTCTTGAAATTTCTAAAAAGTTCGAGTGTGATATGCCGGTGTTTCCATTGCATGGTGTGTAGCGCAAAAGCTGCACTTCTCAAAAAATCTCATCTCAGGAGACCGCACTCTGAAGATGTATAGTTACAAAAAAATTTTTCGCCTGATCTATTAAAGATTTGCGAGTGTTAACTGCATGATCAAAAGTATTTTGCTGATTTGGCGTGATAACGATCGCGCCTCCTACCCACCCAAATAGGTGAAAACTGGCTGCAGCGTCTGGATGACAGCGGAAGCAGCATCTGCAAGAATGCTGACGTGCATCAGTCTGATTTTGTGATGATCGGTGGAGTCAGTGCATTTAGTTTTCATTCATAAATATATTAATAACCACAACATGAAAGGGACACCGGGATTCACCGGAGTTTATAGAAATGAAACATCGTATTCTAAATTTTGCTCAATGGCAATTAAATCTGATATTAATTGTGTCTTATATTTAACTGAGCGAGTCATCCTTACTAGAAACAAGCTGGTCACACGACGCCCCACGTCACGTTCAGTGAAGTGGAAATGCCAAAAAAGGGTTTCCATTACACTTTTGCGAAAAACTAAAAAATTTTCGAAACGTCTGAAAAACCACCTCCTGAGAGCGTACATTTTTTTTTGCGATATTTGGGAGTTTTTTCGAAATTGGGGTGTTTCCATTACAGGATTTCTTTTGCGATATTTAGGTTTTGCGCAAATCTAGGGGTACTGGAAGCGCACCTATAGTTGCTGTCCAGATCAGCGAGCTGCCTGAGCTGCAGCTGGCATCCTGCAGGAATCAGGCCCTAAGTATCGATGCTTAAATCCAATGAATGCTTCACTTCGCCTGGTGCCATTAACAACGCTCTCTGTCCTCCTTCCCCTCAGGAATACTATGACAAAGGAGAGTACATCATCCGGGAGGGGGAGGAGGGCAGCACCTTCTACATCATCGCACAGGGGAAGGTAATGCCGAGCATCGGGGTTCAGCTCATGTAAATATATATAACAAGGGTTCCTCTGCTCTGCTGTTAGGGCGAGAACTTCATCTTTGCTGTTGTTTCATTATTGTTTCAGGTTTTCTAGTTTTGTCTCATGTGTAGAGGGAGTGCAATTCTCCTGTTGTCTCTCTGGGTAAATGTTTAATTTTAAGGTTATGAGCTTTCTAATGAGTCCTCCGCAGAAATGTTCCCGGTTTTACACCAAATCTAACTCCAAATGCTTCTTCTAGGAGAGTTAGCTTAACTTGGTCAAATATGAAAAATGTGTTTGATACAAGCTGCTCAGACATGTTAAGCCTGCCACAATAAAAAGCCATTATGAGCGGAGACGGGGCGTAATCCAGCAGAATAAATCCCCGGCTGATTTGGTTAGATAATAACTGCTGACGTCCCATTGGATGCTGCTTCGGTCGATGCAGTAAGAGCTCAGCTTATTACTCAGGGTCAGGCTCACGTGGACACCTCAGCTTTCTATAAATAACACATTAAAAAGAAAAACAACAACAGATGTGGACCAAAGCAGCTGGTTTACCTTCATTAACATGAAGGAAGTGTAACTTCAGCCAGGTGCACGGCCCCATAGACAGCTCTGTAATGGCTGCAGCGGGTTTTTACCGAGTAAAACAGACCTGCGTGTCATCCTCAAGACAGCCCAAAGAAAAATGCTTCCTGAAAATGGACCCCACAGGTGCCGTATGTCTTTATTTGACAGGGAAACTGCATTTGGACACAGTTACGAAAACACTGCAGCTGATGCCAACAGAGTTTATAGCCGAAGCGAACCATCCCTGGTGTAGAGTAAAAAGCTTTCTTCCTGAAATAAACCCCTGGAGTACTCCACAACAGGCATCCAAAGAAAGACAATAGAGTTGTTTCGATACCAGTATCAGTATCGGAAATGCCTCCGATACTCCCCAAAATTCTGGTATCGGCGAGTACTGGAGTTCAGGTCGCAATTCAATACCACATAATTTATGAAAATAAGTATATTTACTGATTAGCTCTATTAGCTCTGACACAATTCTTCTTTATTGTTCTTAAAACAGTTGCTCTGTGGCGCCATCTGCAGCCTGCTGTTTTAGACGGCTAGACAAAGAGCTAATAGTGATGATGTTAGGGGTGTGGCAGTATTTCACACTGAATTGAAGACTAAATTTGATAAACGGCTTCAGTTTGTATTCATGTTTTACAAAGAGTTTAACCTGAGCCAGGCCTTACCACAATGCTTATCATATTTATATTTGTTTTATAATATAGTGGTATCAGTACTTGGTATCGGCCGATACCAACAGCACAAGTATCGGAATTGGTATCGGGAGGAAAAAAATGGTATTGGAACATCTCTAAAAGACAATTTCCTAAATCAGGCATGTCTGATTCCACTATCTTCCAAATGAACAGATCTTTAACAGGCTGGTGTAGAACTTGATTAGCTGTTGAGATCCATGTGTTGGAGCAGGGAAACATCTAGAAACCTGCAGGAAAAGTGGCCAGTGAGGAGTGGAATTGGCCATCAGTGGTCTAAATGAAGAAAGAACAATTTCGAGCCTTTGATAGCAACACAAACAACAAGAATCAGTTTATTATTCAGTCTTTCTGCGAACAAAATCCCGACTGAAAGGCCGATGTGTGTCAGACCCATGCTGGAGTTATCAGAGCTGATGCCTCTGAGACTAAAACCAGTTATTCTCCAACGCCTCCAGTTTTGGCCGACATTATGTGGTCTAAACTGTGTGGGGGGGCAGTCTGTTAGTCAGATGAGTCGGCAACCCGACACCGGGGAGCAGAGGCAGATGTGAAGGGGCCACTGTCCACAGGGGACTTTCAAAATGCCATTATGAGCTGATGTGAGGCAGCAGCTCCTAAACCCAAAGCAGAGAGGGACACATGTTGTTTGGGAGGAAGGGGGCTAATACAGGAAATGGCTCCCCCATCCCCCCATTGTAGCCCCTGACCAAGGAGGGAACAAACTCCGAGGGCCTGCCACCAGGAAAATCAGGGGAAGTGAGGGTCGCCGGGGTCAAACGGGACACTTAGCTAAAACACACTCAGGCCATTATGGCTGTGATGTCATTGTGGCTTTTTTAGACGTGGACGCTGCCACGAGTGGGATGTTTGACCTCGACTGGTGTGGGCCACTGGTTTTTAAAGCCTCGCAAATTACAGAGAAGTTTCACAACAGCATCCAGGCTGCCGGAGAGTTTTGGCTGAAAGCTGCTGCTCCAGCAGGAACCGATGGAAGGATGGAGCCCCGATAAAACCCGCTTCCAGTTAACGTGTATTCACACACAGTCCATCCGGTTCAAAGCAACACGATCGAATGTCAATTTTTAAAGCTTAAAAAAGATTTGGGGTTTTTACAGTGCATGAAAAATGTTCAGGGAAAATGGAAAACAGGTGTAGAAGCTGGAAAGGAGACATGAAAAGTAGTTTGAAGGCAAGAAAACTGTCGTGCAGGTGAAGGTGACCCAAACCAGCGAGGCCAACAAGCCGCCGCAGATCATCAACACGCTGCAGAAGGGGGACTACTTCGGAGAGAAAGCGCTCATAAGGTAAAGAAAAATACTAATAAAACTAAGAAAACAACGCCTGACTGTCATTTCAGGGTATCAGGGTCACAAAAAGTAAAACTGAGAATATTTTTTTATTTCTCAATAGAATAAAGTTTAAATTTTGGAGGATAAAAATCAATATTTTGAGAATAAAGTTGAAATATCTGAAATATTAATACAAATTATTAGCTTTACTTCAGGGACAAAATTACTAAATCTTAATAATAAAAAGTTATTTAAATCATGATTATAATAATTTGAATTAAAATATTTTTACTTCATCACTTTTTGTCATATCATGAAGTTTTTTGGGGTTTTTCTTTAAAACAAAGACGTCTTCTGTGTGCATGCTTATATTTGTGCTATACGTGTGTTTTTAAGTGACGACGTCCGGTCGGCCAATATCGTTGCCGATGAGAACGGCGTGGAGTGCCTCATCATTGACAGAGAGTAAGTCGACTAATATTTGTCCCTCTCATGAGCACATCAGATGTTGGCCTGTTGTTCTGCATCTTCAGCGTTCCTGCTGTTGCATGTTAACGTGCCGTTGTTCTCGCAGAACATTTGATCAGACGGTGGGGAACTTCAATGAGCTGCAGAAGCACCTCCAAGGCTACGTGGCGACGCTCGATCGAGACGACAAGAAGAGACATGTCAAGTAACTTAGAGCCTGATGCTCAGGATGACGACTAAATATCAGGGCTGGGACGATATGCGTTCCTCCCGATTAATTTCCTTTACAATTTTTTGTGTGCAGATTTGATATAAAGTGCTATTCTTCAATATTGCAGATTTAGATTCTTTTTGCTAGTTTTTTTTCTTAATTTCAATTAAGAAAAAAACATTTTTTTTTTACTATAATACCCGACAAGAAAAATAAAAAACAAATAAAAATGAAATAAAAAAAAAATTCAACTTTTTTGCATTTATTTGTAAAAAAGATAACAAAATAAAATTGATTTTAAAATTCTGAAATAAAAAATCCAGATATTCGATTTTTTTAAATTAAATTTTCCCAACCCCACTAAATTTAAAAACCTTTTTTAAGATAGCAGTAAATAGTTCACTTTAAGTTTGTCGCAGTTTTGTCACATTTGGAATTCAGTGTATCTTACCGCTTTCTGTCCATCCAGGAAGTCGTTGTCTCGCCTCCAGAGTCAGCCGCTGTCTCCCGATTACGTCCAGCTGAAGGACATGGTGTCGCCGTTCTCCTCATCCAGGCCCTTTGATCACCTGGACATCATTGCTACTCTTGGGGTTGGTGGTTTTGGCCGCGTGGAGCTGGTAAGCCCTGAACTCATCCGATCATTTCAGGTTCTGTGATTTGCACAAGAAGAATTAAAGCAGTTTGCATTAAATTAATATCGTCTGATATGTTTAACCCCACATTTTCAGACAGTTTCATAAAGCTTTCCTGATGCAGTAGGTTCTTTTTTCCGTCTTATGATCAAAGTGGTGAATGATCCAGAAAATGGTTCTTTGTTCATTGTGGTTCCATGAAAGCAAGAGCATCAAAGTTTTCGGGTTATTTTTAATTAAACGTGCATGTTTACCCAGGCTGTCTCATGTAGTTTTACGTTTGTTTGAAGTGTGGTTTTTCCACACCATCAGAAATTAGGTTTATTGCAAACCTAATTGGGGGCAGTGCTGGTTAGCATTGTCACAGTTACTTAATTTCACAGTCACATAGGGCTGAGTGATAGGACCTCAGATCAATATCACAAGTAATTGAACATACTCCCTCAATCACGATTAACTAGTGATTATCTTAGTATTATTTTATTTTCAACCCTCATAGCCAACCAAAAGATTTTGTTGAAAATATTTTCATAATTTAATAAATTTTCTAAACAATTTAATTTATTTTAAAAGTCCATGCACCATTAAATCTATGTTATGTTTTGCTCCTTCTGATGGTCGAATGCCAGCTGTACTGCTCAACTCTGCCCCCTGTGGCTTCTGGTGGTATTGTGACGAAGCTGCAAGTTCCCCGAAAACAGACCAAATAAACTTGTAAGCGACTCAGAAGATGGACGAAACTGTCCGTCTGTTTGCATGACATAAATGGGCCTTTAGACTTTAGATGGAAATAATGACAACGCTTGGTGTCTCTCCCATTTTGACATCTCGAGCTGGTAGATCTTTGGCAAACTCTAGGAGACTGCAGAGAACAATCTGCAAAAAGGCATTGAGCAGAAATGCAGAATGAAATGGGAGCTGAATATAGCTGGACAATGACCCTGCTGAATGTTTCCTCTGAGGAGGAGGGTTCTCCTGTGGCGTGTCAACCTGTAAAATCCTTCTGCAGGTGCAAGTGAAAGGCGAAGACATCACGTTCGCCCTGAAGATCATCAAGAAGCAGCATGTGGTGGAAAACAGGCAGGAAGAGCACATCCACTCAGAGAGGAGGATCCTTGCCGAGGCTCGTTCGCATTTCATCGTCAAGTCAGTCCCTTCTGGTTTGCCCGCCAACACATTTCCATTCTTTAGCCCACTCGATGAATCTTTGCTGTGTTTGTTTGTGAAAACTGGGGCGTTTATTAGCTTTTGATGAGATGGTGGCGGAGGCCCTGAGGACATCTCTTCCGTGGGGGGGGGTAGCAGCAGATATTAACGTGTGCGCTCAGAAAATGTGGTTACTTTTCATGAAATATTGCAACAGCTTTTCTTTGCCTTTTCTGTGATTATGATGATCCAATTTGAACGTCGACTGGAACAGATTCAGATATTAAAGCAGTTCTTCACCCTCAGAAACGCTGCTTCGGTCGTCCTAACACGTGTTATTTCTGCTCTGATGTTCGGTTACAGCGCGGTGGTGGGAGATGTGAATGCTGCTGGGCTGAATCACTTTATTTTCAAGCCTCATTTATAAAGGATTATTCTGAACTAATGTCTCTACATACACTCGTTTATTTTATTTTTTAATTTTTTATCATTACTCAAGAGAAATATCAGAAGCTTAAGTTTTCAGAGTCAACGGCAAAGCCTGGCATTGGGATTAAAATGTAAAAAAATAAAATAA
>JAVQJG010127502.1:0-21712 GCA_036024015.1 Craterocephalus amniculus | reverse complement strand
GAACTGCAAGGAAGTGACATCATGATACACGTCTGTGTCTGATGTAAATAAGTGTGTTTAGTGTTTTGTAAATGACTGCGTGTATTATTCTGCAAAAAGTGAGGCTGACTTTGTGTTTATAGTGGTGAAAATCTGGTCCAGAGTTTTGCTCCTTGAGTGGAAGGTATTGACCCTTTTCACATGACGTCACACAACTTCCGTTTGGAAGCGAAGCAGGGTATAACTTCTTCCGGTTTTTCGCCGTTTCATGTGAAGATACAGATATTTAAAACATTGTCCAGCAAAACTTTGTGTATTTTCTAAAGTAAGAGTGAGGCTACAACATTTCTCATGTTGTATAGCCATCTTTATTTTCCTCAGCATGTGTGTGTCGTCTATGCCAGCCTGCATCCTTGGCCAAAGCAGGGCGTTTCTGGGGCCTTTAAACGGATAAATGGATTTTAAAATGTGTAAACAGATTCCTTCCTTTTGGTGCCAGAGTCGGGGTTTGTGCCTGAATAAATGCAGCCAGATGCGACGGTAAAACCCTGCGAGGAATGTGAATGAATAATGTCTGTGGATGAAGCAGGCGATGGACGGAGGCTCGCCCTCGCCCCGCCTCCTCTGACCGCTGGGACCACAGGTCATGTGACCTCCAGCCATGTAAATTCATGCTGGGAGTCATTCCTGCCACTGAGAGCTGATAAATAAAAGAAAAATGGTTTTCACTTCGCTGACATGCACACAGAGAAACAGCAGCATCAGATGATTTGCTCTCTCTTCATACCTGCTGCTCAGTCTGTCTTTCTGGCCCGTTGCCATGGCAGCTGATGGTCTCTGTGGATGGATCTCTTGTGTTTGATGTGTTTCTGTCCACTTTCAGCATTCTTTCTCTCCGCCTGCTCATCTCTCCGTCGTTTTAACCTTCACCTCCGTCTGTCTGTGCTTCTCCTTTTCTTTCATCATGACTCTGTTTTTCTTCGGGGGGTGATGATAGCTCTCATATTTCCTGTCTTCCCTCCATCAGCGGGTCACAGCAGCCAGCACAGTGCCTCCCTGTTAGCCTGCAGCATGCTGGGTCTGCGTGGCTGCAGCCTTTTTCAGCCGCCGCTGGCAGGGAAGCAGGCTCTGCCATGAGCTGCCACTTACTACAGGCAGAGGACTTAATCTGTCACTCTAATAATCTTATTCATCTGATTGGAAAAACATGATGGGAGGAGCATCACATGAATGATTGTTTTTTTTCAGCTCAACAGCCAATAAATACACAAATATAAATAAAGATGTATTAAAAAAAGGTTTACAAAAGGTTTCCTGATAAAAGAGAAAGTGTAAAAGAAAAAGCTGCTGCTGCACACTCAGGAAGTCAAAACCATGAATTATAAAAACCTCCAGAAAACCATGAGTCAACATTAATGAATAAATGAACGAACGACGTCGCCGTCCTCTTCCGCTTTTCCGAGGTCGGGTCGCGGGGGCAGCAGCCTAAGCAGGGAAGCCCAGACTTCCCTCTCCACGGCCACGTCAGCAACTCATCCGGGGGATCCTGAGGCGCTCCCAGGCCAGTCGAGAGATATAATCCCTCCAGCGTGTCCATGTTCTACCCCGAGGTCTCCTCCCGGTGGGACGTGCCCAGAACACCTCCCGAGGGAGGCGTCCAGGGGGCATCCTGACCAGATGTCCAAACCACATCTGGCTCCTCTCGATGCGGAGGAGCAGCGGCTCAACCTCGAGCCCCTCCCGGATGACCGAGCTCCTCACCCTATCTCTAAGGGAGAGCCTGGCCACCCTGCGGAGGAAGCTCATTTCGGCCACTTGTACCCGCGACCTCATTCTTTCGGTCACTACCCAGAGCTCGTGACCATAGGTGTTCAATTCAAAGTGTTTTACATAAAGCATTAAAAGCATAAAAGAAAGAGATAATTAAAATAAAACCATTTAAACACACATGTAAAATGTGTGGGGGGAAATATCGCAGATTTAGCCACACCTGTATCATCTCAGTATCATCATTCCTGCTAATGTTATCAGTCTGCAGCACCAAGGTAGTGTGTCCCTGCTGAGCCGGACACATTGATGGCCGCCACCGTAGGAAGTCACATCCAAGCAATAACAGAAAAACACGCAGAGCCTAAATTGTAGCCTAAAAACTGCAATGTCCTTTTTCTTTTTAGCAAAATTCGCATTCATCATTCTGCAGAGCATTTACAATGATACGATCAGATATATCCTCTTCTTTTTTGTCTGCTTTTGTGTTTGTTTCTTCCTAAAAAGGAAAAGAAAAGGCAGAGAAGTTGTACTTTTTTCCCTGCAAGACATCCAAATGGAGGGAAAAATCCTTTGAGGTCTCCACTCTGCGTGCATCATTGAGAAAAACAACACACTTAGGAGCTTTGGTCAAGCTGAACAGCAGAAAAAGACCAATTCCAGAAAAAATGAGAAGAAACAGACGCTAAACAGCAGCTGAAATGCTCACGCTGTGCTGAAAAACAAACACGGATAATATCCACTCCGATTTGCTTATGTTAGCATGTCACTGATAATTTGCTGCCAAATGCTAAAGTTAGATAAATGCAAGTTAAGCCTCATCACCAATGGCGGCAAATTAGCCTCACCCTCTAAAGTTTCTCATATTTGTTCAGTGTGAAACCCTGACAGCTTAGTATTGGAATTATGAGACTGTTTATTATTATTGTTTTTATTATTATTATTTATTATTATTATTAAATCCATAAACGGTTAAAATACTATGCATTGGGATTTAATGCAATAGACTAAAAGAAAATACATTCCAAACTGATAAAATTGAAAGGAAAAAAAAACATGTTTGGAAGCATTAAAGTAAACTTAAAAAAACATATTTAAATAAACCGATATGGACTATCTGTATATGCATTTGTGACATTTGCTCTTAACCCCTTAATCGTGGCTTCATGCATCTAATTATCTTCTGGAGTCACAATTAGTTCAGTTAAGTCTAATTTGTTTAAGTGTCATTATGTATACGTATTTCTTTTAAAAGGAACTCAAGAAAAGACATGGAGAGCTTTCCATATAGATCAAAGTTATGAAGAAACAAAGTTTAGTTTTGAGCTATAAAACTAAAAGTTAAACACTTGAACATCCAGGGATGGGATGGACAACAACACTGATAGAAAAGGCACTGAAGCCGTTTATGTCCATGTTAACTCTGACAGAGGTGGGACGTTTACTTGCTAACCAGATGAACTTACAGAGTCCATAGTCTTAAAGAGTCTACTCATTTTTTTGGAAGTGGTACAGAGTTATGTTTGACTACACTGACATGGAGCTAATGTTTACTGCCTTGTTTCCTATAACAGAAACACCTACAGCAAAGTGAAATACATATTGGATTAAACTAATTCACGGTTAACGGTTGTCCCAGCCTGATGTGGACTCGATGTCCTGTTTCCACTGAGTGGTGGGAAACGTCCATTATTTAAAAAAGGGCTCCATAAAACCAAAGCAAACCATTTCTGGACCCTCTTATGTTGTAGGTCCATAAATGAATGGTACAGTATGGATAGGGTGAAGCTACTGGTGTCACACAGCCCAATAGTGGAAACAAGAATGTTTCTCACGACAAAAGCAAGTACATAAGATAAACACCTCAGACGTCTGTCGTTTTGCTTCACAGTTTCCTCAACGTTGATGCCATAAGACACCAGCAAAAAACAGTAACTGAGGAACGACAAACTTTCCTGTCGACATTCATTGTCGCCCCACAAGCATGAAACTATACTTTGCATTTGGGCTAAAGCCCGCTAACTTAGTGAGGGTCCCACTTGCAATGGAGACGTTTGCCTGACCAGGCTGGAATATTCCTAATCATACAATACCAAACCAAACCAAACAGGGCAGTAGAAGCCAAGGCTAAACTTAAAGCCCCCAAAATTTTTCTGAACAAACATTTAATTAACCTGACCTGCTCCTTTTGTTGACAATGGTTCCTTCAGAGGCTTTAAAGATGCGCTTATGTAACTTTCTTAGCTGAAAATTCTACATTCTGGACTTGTTTGATGGCACAGTGACATCCATCATGTGCATGAGTTGTTGCAGTCCAGCAGCGTCCCGGAGCCTAGAAACCACACCACAAAACTTATTCATTAACGGATGAAAACATACAACTTTGTCGACTCTGATTGTGCAGCGGCTAAAAGACTGATATGCACACACACTTAAGTGTGGCATCCATATTTACTTCCATAAGCAGGACATGCTGCATGTGACATCACATATTATGTGCATCACTATAAGGGTATAGACTGTTCACACTGGAGTCTGATGGAGGTCATGTTTACAACCACACAGCGTGAATGAAGCCTTATCCTTCATTTTAATAGTTGGGGGAGGCACTAGGTAAAAGTGGATAAAAGGAGGCAGTAGCTCAAAAAAGCTTGAGAAGGACTGGTTTCAACAGTTTAATGAGCCTCAAAATTATTGTTGAGGGAAACTTGAATGGATAAAAGTAGCTGAGATTCAGGAGCTCTATGGATGAGTTCCTTGAGTGACATTGGATTTTAGTAGCAGAGCCACTTCAGGAACATTTTGCAGATCATTTTAAAGGCATCACACAAAATGTGGCACAGGGCAACATTTTTAGCTATAGTGTTATTCCTCACAGAGTGCATCGTCTGAAAAGATAGAAATACTAGAGAGGCTGCTGTAGCTGAGGTGGATCAGTGCAAGGTCAACTGTTCAATCCCCAGTTCTCTGCATGCTCAAGTGTCCTTGGGCAAGATGCCAAAGCCCACAATCCTCTGCAGTCAACCCCAAACATGGATTTTCTTTCTTATGTAAACCACAGCCGTCCCATTTCCCCAGGTGTTGTGACAGAAACAAGGTGAAAACAAGCTGAAAACAAGCTGAAAACAAGCAGAAAACAAGCAGAAAACAAGCAGAAAACAAGCGTTAGTGTCAAAATAACGAGCCCAAAGTTGCTCATAATAACCAGCTCTGGCAACTCTGGAGAGCTCAGAGCATGCTTTATAAAAGGCAACACAAGAGTCATAAGATGCTGTGAAAATCCCTGTAGGATGTCACATCATGATTAAGGTGTGTATATCTCATCATGTTTAGTGGAGGTGAAAGGAAAGTGCTTAGAGCATTGCTGTTTGAAGAGGAAGGTGCATGAAAACAAAGCCACCGTGCTGCGATAACTGCTTGGATTCAGTTTTAATTCCTGTACTTTTGTGAAATTGCAATGTGTGTGCATATCCATAATTTTATGTGTTTATGAACTGGAATAGTTTTGTAAGTTTACAAAAAACAGTTTCAGGCTTTTGGGGTCAGTGACATGAAAAAGAACCAGATTTGATCAAGGAGGAGATTTTTTTAAATATACTGTAGCAAAAACAATTGAACATGGAAAAATGGATCCTCTTAAGTTAAAAATTAGGCACATATTGAAAAATAATTTCCCGTGTTTGAAGCCTGAAGATATAGCTTAGCTCGTTTTCATTCCAAAATCTGAACCCTAAGACATGATTTTATTAAAAAAAAACAAAAGAAAAAAAAAAAACATTAGATGTCTCGTTTATGTTCTTATTGAATAAACATAGTCAGAAACACATTAGAGAGGAGTATTAGGAACCCCTGGGTACCACAAAGGAAAATGTTTTGCTAATGAGCACTTACTCTGTCAGACATGAGGTTGTATTGTACTAATGAGCAATATTCACCGCCAGAGTGGTTTGTTTTTCCTTGCCTGAGATAAACTGTGCCTTACAGTGCATCAGTCTAGTGTCTGTTCCACTCAGTTCTTCCTGTTCTCATTCTCGGGGTTTAAAACACTGCTGTTTTGTCAATGTCTACTGCGTCTCTTGGATTCGAGCAAGGTGTCCTTTGGTGTCGGTGCCCTGATGCACAGCAGCAGAAAGAGACAGCTATTTGAGAGCGTCTACCTGAGAATGTCCTAAAAGTAACTGGATGAAAAGTTGGTCAAAGTTAGATCTTGAAGAAATGCAAAAAAGTTATATTTTGTTTGTTTGGTTTAAGTTTAGGCATTGCATTGGTGAGGTTTAGTTCCTTACTTTGGTTAGGATTAGGAAATTAGTGTGACTGGTTTAGGATAGGATCGCATATTTGGCCATCTTAGAGATTTTCCACCCAGGCGGGGGTGAAATGTAAGGAACACTTTTAAGGCCCATTTGTGCTCTATGTTTCCAGGGCTGCTGTGGATGCAAGCAACTGAAGTACCACTGGAAACGTTAGCGAAAAAATCTCCTCTAGAAATGTGCAGCCACATATCAATATTTTCATTGAATGACTAAACTGGAAACCAATAAAAAATTTCCATCAAACTAGTACTGAGAAACTGATGATGCCTGTTTGGAAATGTTTCCTTCCTCCTTTCCAGTGACCTGTCAATCAACTGAGGTGGAACCTAAGGTGTCCAATCAGACTTCAGTGGTGACCGGCACCACTCTAGCAACACCCCTCTGTCCTTTAGTAAAGGATGCAAGGAAGTGTAAAGTGTGTTCAATCATATATGAGAAGGAAGAAATTTGCTCTTGTTCTTGAGGGCGCAAGGAGGAGAAAAAAGTTATTTCTCGTCAGGACATTTCATCCTCCACGAGAAGTAGTGTGAGAAACAGGGTGGGAATTACTGTGTGTGTGTGTTTACATCCCCCTTCATGTTTTCAATCATTATTTGCATCTACCTCAAATGTCCAAGCAATCACAAAACACTTCTCTGAGCCCCACAAGAAAAAATTTGGGCCAGCCCGATGCGTCAAGAAGTACCCAGCAAGAACAAAATGACGTAATTTTGTTCTTGGAGCCTGAAGAAGAAGAAGAACAAAGTTCTCGCTTCTTTTTGAGTATGTAGGAGCCTTTAAGGCAGTGACACTTGAAACAGAAATCTTTTTTTTAAATATGTAAAGGGAGCACAAATGAGCCTTTAGGATGTATGAATGTAACAGTAAATCTTTTAGAGCATTTACTGTGAGAGAGTAAGCATGCAAGAGTGACTGCTTCTTTTACTTTCCTGCTGATGCGCCGCTTTCCTTTCCCTCCTCTCTGTTGTGGATCAATTCAGATACATTCAGCACTGATATATCCACAAGTAACCTCATCTGTTATAGAGAAAACAGCGATTTCCACACCCTGCGTTCTGCATCATGTCATCTTTACGGTGTGCTTGAGACAGAAGCTCTCCTGCACCGCCTCCCTCATGTTTCCAGCTGCGAGAGCTCAGCTCTAGCAGAAAGTCTCCTGCTGTGAAGCGCCGTATGAACAGCAAGAGCAGAACACCGCCATGAGGAAAATTTTCCTCACATTCTCCCTAACATCTGTAGTGTTCATATGTAAATGTAGCTCAGGTTTATCCACGCATGGAAACTTTAGCACCAATGGATCCTGACAAAACGCAGCAGATGAAGCTGCCATTGCTGATCTACCCTGATAAGGGGAAAAGAGTTTTTGGTTATGGAACAGAGTGAGTTTTAATCTGCTTTGAGTATGCTCACTATCTTTTAAGCCCATTAGTAGGTAAGAAAAAGAAGCCGCCATCAGTGGAGCTTCTCTACTTTAATCCACCGTGGCATTGAGTAAATAAAGAGCAGAGCTTCCATTCTAATCCAGTGATTGTGGAAACAATGAATGCATGCCAATGTGGACCGTGACATTTATCTTAAAAGAGGAGAGGGGAAGTGATTCAAAAACTATTAGGCACCATTTTTAAACTATTCATCATGCACTTGACTTGAACTTTTCTCTGTGGGGGATGAAGCTGAAATCCTGCAGAGGTACTCTCATATAATACATCCGTTTTTTAACTTTTATATAAGCTGAATGCATGTTTATGTTGGAATAATGTATATTAAAATCATCAATAACAAAAGACAAAACTTCCGGGTGCATGCCCAGCATGCATTCAACAGCATATCTGACGTGTTTATTTTTTCTCTTTTAAAGTTTTAATGTTCAACTTGGTGAACTTCTTCTAAAGTACAACTCAGGAAATTATGTAAAAATAAAATGCATTAACAGTATGTACCTACATAGTTTTATCAGATTTGCCTGAAGATGCCAGGTACTCTCAATAAAAATGTCACAACATTTATTTCCATCCAGATGATGGAAGAGTCTGACCACTCGCAAAGCCTTCTCGATGCCAAAGATTCTCCACGATTCAGGTTTGGACTCTGAGGTAAAAGTTATGCCTCATGCTCTCTGAACTACTCTCACACAATCTGAGATGGAAAAACTGCTCATTCATGATACTCAGGTAGTCAGCTGACATCTTTCTGTGGCGCATAACGTTATTGAACCTAAACAAGACCAACTGTTGCAACACCAGATCATAGACTGCCCCCACATCTTGTACAATAGGCACTATAGGCATGATGGCTTCATCCTCCTCTATTCTTACCCTGATGGTCCATCGCTCTGGACCAGTGTCAGTCAGGACTCATCAGATCACATGACCTTCCATCCTTCCTAAGTCCAATCTTTATGCTCCCTTTCAAACTGAATCCAGTTCGCCTCATTGATTACTGCTTTTCTTATGGCTACACAGCTACTTGAGTTGCCCTCACATTGTTCCATGTAGAAATGTTCTTACTTTCACTAATAAACATAGCCCTGAGCTCTACTGTTGTTTTTCTTCCATTTGATTTCACCAAAAGTTTTTGATCCCTGATCATCCTCATTCAGGATTATTTTCTGACCACATTTAGGCAACGGTTCCCCACTATCCTTCCACCTTCTAATAATACATTGGACAGTTCTTAACCCAGTTTTATGGTTTTTACATCTCCTTATATGTTTCCTCTCTTTGATGCCAAAAATCTTAAATCAGACTAACACCTTTTCCACAACCACAGGCTGCATCTCTCACATGTTTAAGAAACACAGAAATATAATGTTCCTCATTGCATCAGTTAGGGTTAAATAACTTGTCAGCTGAAAGATAATTGCCCATGCAGCAATCATCTAATAGAAGGCTCCTACCAATTTGCCCATGTAAATCCAGGCGGCATCTTTTTTTGGCCAGGAAGTGAATGTTTAACATATAAAGCAACATCATCTATTTTGAAGGCTCTTCTTGTTGATGCTGCCATTGGAGAGATGTCTTTTGGCAGCCGTTAAAAAGCAATAACTCATCTCATAATCAAGTCTGTTGCATGTGCACCAGTTTTATTTTCCGTCTTTATGCTGTTTCAACTGAATTCATTTGCAGTTTCTGATGATGAGATCTGGACTATTTGCAAATTCACCGACACAGTTATACACAAAGCTGAAAGAAACAGAGGTTCTGACAAAAGACTGATGTTGCACCCAACGTGGCAGGAACAACGCATCAAAGGTACAGATGGTGGGTCACTGAAGCCATACCCAAGCAGGGTTTGAGCACTTTCATTTCAAAAGTGGCATGTTTTTGTAACCTTATTGTCCCATTGAAAAGAATTCAGCACAAGACTAAAGTGATAAAAACAGAATCAGATCTATTTCCAGTTCAGTATTTCCAATTAACACGCTAGGCTTTGGTTAGGTCACAACAAGCTGCTCATGCAGCAGAGAGAAAACATGAACATCAGAAAGAAAGAAAGAAAGACAAGATTCAAACTAGGAAACTTCTTTTTTCATGTGAAACTCCAAGCCACCTCACATACACATGTATGTCAAAAGTTCAGCCTTTTTCTCGGTAAGTATTCAAAAGCAAAATCAGGTTTCCTCAGCATTCAGAGATGGTTAAATAACTAAATGAAATTAAACAAAAGGTTCAGACTGTTTTCATAAAGGATGATTTCCATTAAAAATTATACATTTTCTAGTGTTTACTTCCTTCAGCCCGATCGCTACTTATGAGTAAAGAGGAAAATACTGATGTAATAACCATACTGTTATGCAAACAAATATACATTGAAGTTTATCTTCAACTTTTGCTCAAAGGTTAGACCCTAATATTCACAAAATACAGTAACCCCAAATTGCATTTTAGTGCAAACATTGTTTAGAAATGATTATGATGCTAAAGGTGAACAGTGCATGTTTGTGTGCGTGTGTGTGTGAAATTACTGTTAGCACAGTGCTATCCTCTGTTAAATAAGTGAGGAATGAAAGTTTACTATTCTCTTTTATTGCAAATTACCTGGCAGAAACAACAGAAACAAGATTATTGACACTGTGGAGGCATTCTCTGAGGCCCCAGGACTTCAAAAACATGAATATTAACCTTACTGTGCAGCAATTTCTTTTATTTTGTGCTTTTAGGCTATATTTCAGAACAACTTAAATCAACCCAATATATACAACACAACTACCAGCTATTTGTTCAGTGCTATAAGAAGTATACATAAACCATAATGTATTGTTAAATTGCAACTGTGATGCATGAATTTGCAGTAGTAGAAAAGAAATGTTCATTTTTATGAATTTTTCGTTTTTATTTGGGCTCTTGCATTCCCTCCACACTCCCCCTCTCACTCCGTGCTGGTGTCTGTCATTTGTGTTCATTTGTGAGGCCACCAGATAAATTATTGATGCACTATTAGTAGCACTCAGCTTTGAAAAGCGCAGCCATCTCAGTAGATAAATATGCAACGAAAAGAAATCATTAAGCGGCTCAGCCATGCCTGACTGCCATGGAGTTCAGCAAAGTGCAACAGCAGTCAAGCCCGTGTGTCTATAAAATCTCCTGGATCAATTGAAGAAATCGGAGACAAATCCCGATAGGAATGGCATGGCTGTCGCACAAAAAAATAAGTCAGTGGGGCAAAATTGATTATTTGACACTCCTGCTTAACTCCGTATGTCAAGCCAAGCCTTATAGATTATCATTACATTCATGGATACTCATTCACAAACAGCTCGCTGGCAAATCTGCCCATCAGCAAGAGTTTGCTGTCCAACATTCTTCCTCTTATAAGTTGAATTAATCACAAACAACCCGGGTAATCTACATTATCAGCCTCTTCCAAGCCTCCCCAGAGCTCGCTCAGAGCTGTTTGAACAATTAACTTCCTATCTCGGATTGAAACGTTGCATAAGCATCCTCCAATTTCCTTCACCCACTCACAGGATCCATATTTCTTCTGCCATCATAAACTTGGAACTTGGACTTTATACATTTTCTTATTTCAATTAGATTTGATTGCAAATGTGTGAAATCAATGCCTGTTAATGCCCATTATTGTAACAAACTACAGAAAGATCAACCCAGAGCAGAGTTCAGTTTATCCCTGATTCATGCTGGAAGCCATCAAAGGTAAAAGGATTTAAACCCTGATAAAGGTTTTTATGAATGAAGCTGCACTGTCATTAGCAGCACTGCGGCACGCTTGGAGGCCAGTGGCTGGAATGGAAAGGTTTCTGTTTGGTCGTGTTTGGGCTCAGAAGTGAGAAGAAAAAAGTCTAACCTTTGATTTTCAGACTTTCCTCCCAGAAAAAAGGCTGCATCAGTCATCTTTGAACATCTGTGTTGGGGAACACTGGTCCTCGAGAGCCGCAGACCAGCATACCCAGTCAAAGCAAATGGATCCGATAGCCCATGAAGTTCTGCACAGTGAATTATTAACATGCAACATAGGTCCAAATAAATATAGTTTTCAAACTGCTTAAAAAATACTAAAAACCATTTTAAATTAAACGGTTAAAAACAAAAACAAACCATAAAACATAATAGTCCACATATCATGGTGTATTTTATGAGTTTACACATTGCTTAGGTGTATACTCACCAAATTATCCTTTTTTACTGTCCAGACCAAACCAAACTTTAATATATTTTTGCAAAATACAGTTTGGAAAAGGTTTTTCTGACTTTTAAAAACCAGGTTTGTGCCAAGCATTAATGAGTCATCATATGACTCACCTGCAGTAGATGCTGAGCTCTGTTTGGAGAGCGGAATACAAATTCTGATGTGTGAGATGCGAACATCCTGCTGCTGGTCAGCTCAGTCCATTAGGAGTATCAGATTTGGTCCTGCTGGGAATTACATTAAAAAAAGATTAGAAAGATACTAAATGTTTCTGCTTTTTCAGATACTCTTTAATATATTTTGAGTTTAGAATGGCAAAAATATTGAATTGCAGCAGATCAACAGTGGAATCCACGGAGTAGTCAACATACATGCCAACACATAAATTCAATGTCGGAATGAACATAATGGACCTGATGACGTGGCTGGAGAATGTTTAAAGAACTCACTCACACAGCTGGTACATTTTAGACCTTAGGACAAACATGTTTATCACGTCAATCCCCTCATATCTTATCCTCTTTGAACTGCCAAGTTGAATTCTGCGCTCGTTTCTGTGTAATAGAAATTTGAAAACAGTCCAACTTTTCCAAGCAGGAGCTGAAGCTCCAACCCATCAAATCCGCTAATTGCATGTCTGATCTTGTGATTGATTATGGCTTCGATTCCAAGCATCAGGCTCACCCACCATCGGGCTTTAAAGCATTGCATCTGTGTGAGACGTGCCGCCCCTGCTTTAAAAGAATAGCCTTTTTTATTTCATCGATTTAAAAAAAAGGTAAAAATGTACTTTATCTATAGAGCACTTTACAACCACCCACTGGTGAACCAAAGTGCTTTACAAAAGATCAAACAATTTAAAAACAAACCCAAAAAAGAACGGGTAATAAGATAGACAATACTCAAGAGAAAAAGAAAAGTGTCAATGCACTACTGGCCGTTAAAAAAACATCACGCCCTTCACGACAACTGGGGCGGGGGTGAATTTATTTATAACTTATTAAGATGTTATTTAATGTTATTTAATGACTAAATTCTACTTTGCTTGATATCTGACCGGTGTCAATCTTCCGTCCAGATGTTATATACCATGTTATCAATGCACATGTTCGAGGACAGAACTTTCTAATTGTGGGGCTCCGAGAAACATTGTGCGATTGTTCGGACATTTGAGGTAAGCATAGGTTACGTGGGAAAGCGTGAAGCGGAACAAAGTCACTTCCACATTTCCACTGATGTGAGGAGAAACGGAGAGCTTTAATGTGCAACCGATTAAGGTGGTGAAAAAGTACAAAAATGTATCCAGCAAATAAAGACACACATACTGCCGTGTGCATAAATCTGCACTGGGCACTTCAAATAATAATGAGACAACCTCAAAGCCTTTCCACAAACAGGTAGCATCTCAGATAAGCAGGATGAATGAGGCCATTAAGAACTTTATCAACAAACATTACAGGTTTAAAATCAATTGTAAAGTGGACTTGAAGCCTGTGGAGGAAATAAAGTACAGGAGTGATATTGGTGGTGGGCGTTGTCTTTAAATCTCTTAGCATGATAATAATCGCTGCAGACTGTCATCACGAGGTAACGGTAGAGATGTGAGAGCTAAAGACGTCCTCAGATGAAAGTGGTCTTAAAATTTTCCTCCGGTGCAGAACATGGATTTTATGTATTCTGTATTATGACCATGCCCCCTAAAATGAAGTGCCCTTCTTGTGCCTGTAGCAGTGTGTACGTTTTCATGCAGCAGCATTTCATGCTCCCCGTGCTTTTTATCATTATTGAACAAATACCTTCCAGCACAACTTCCAGTGTTCCCATTTATTTGCTTTTTTACGATACAAAATCCACCATCTTTCGATACTTGCATTCTTCATCATCTTTGGGAAATAAATGTGAGCTTTCTGGTAACTTTGCTGGAAACCAGCTTGAAAGAGAGAGAGAGGGAGTGGTGGTGGTGGTGGGGGGGGGGGGTTAACTGACTAATTTTGTCAGGAAACTGAGTAAGTGAGCAAAAAGATGAAAATGCCAGAGGGTCCTTCGCTGGCAAACCGGGAGAAGAGAGCAGCATATTTAATGCCATCATTTTTATGCATTTTTATTCACCACCAGCACCTCTTCTATTGCATACAAAAGCGAACCCCCCCTCCCCCCACCCCACAGTCTTATTAATCCACATGTAAATTTCAGTGTCAGTTCTTCTTCATCGGGACTGCACAGTGATTTACAATGACTCTAAAAGGAAAATGGCAGATGTGAGGTTAGGGAATGGTAAAAGTATGTCTGAATGCACTTCGGGCCGTAAAGAAGGAATCCAAAAACCAGGAGCTGCACGGTAAACTCTGAGTTGTAAAGCCAGAATGAAAGCAGAACCGGAGAGATGGAAGATGGAGGTTGGGAGATGTGATGAATTTGTGTCATGGCGCACAGCGAAGGCAGGCTCGCTGCCTGCTAATGTCCCCCTCGATTGCGTGTGATGAGGTGGCCATTGCGTTTATGTGCTTGAACGTTCTCCAGCCATAGTTCATCTTTTTCATGGTAAATGACGCTTCTGCCCGAGAGAGACAGCTGAATAGCTTGACTTTTACTGACATTTATTTGTGTTGCTGTTTAGCATGATAATGACCACCGGCCATCTGATAGGCCCACTGTATCGCACCTTGCCACAAGTGAGATCATACAAGGTGAGATTTTAAAAAAAAAAAAAATCCTGTCAACTTACAGTGAATCAATAGTTTTGCTGAAGGGAGTTTGAGCTGATAAATGAATAGGTAATACTAAAGGAGGCTGTAAGCATTGCTGGTCTTATGTCCTCAGGCGTCAAACTGCATGCGAGACTCAAATGACTAACACATATCTAAGATGTTCTTGAAGCTCAGCCTGTAGAGCCAACAGCTAAAAGGAGTTTTATAAATTCAGGCCATTCTCACACTGTTTAAATATTCAAATTTATTATTTTTAGATAATCTTTTTTTATGTAAATTCCTACCGCTCCTCTCTAAATGAGAGATGAGACTGAGCCAAGTCCAAGAAGAAAGTGAGGATAACAGATTTCCGATGGCGGCATTCATATTCAGCATCTCTCTCTATTATTTACTGCACATTAGAACTGTAGAGAAAATGTGCTCCTAAAAGGATTCTGAAATTATTTGGCAGGATTTAAATTGTACACAACCAGGAAGTCTTTATGTTGCAAGACTACATGTTAAGTTTTGTCAATGCATAGCTGAGGACAGATTCAGAGATTAGTTTGGGGGAAAGCGTTAGATCTAAATGCAAAGCTTGGGATGTTTCCCTTCTGTTTTTCTTTGTGCATTCTAGTGGCATTCATTTACAGCAAAGTTGGAAAAATAACCTTTTCTGACTTCCGACTAAACATCACAACCCAGTAAAATACTACCTGTGTGCCCCTTAATACGAAGGACATAGAGAATCACAGAAATGGCCATTTCAGCATTTTTATGAGTAATAATGAAATAAAAATGTACAGTAGCCTAAATGAAGATCATTTCAAATTTAACAATTCATACAAAAAATTATTTCAAGTGTTTTGTAATTACAAATTTTAAAGGAGCTAAAAGCAATTTTTTTTGCCGTTAGGTGGCGTACGGTGGAGCTGTCTCAAACCAAAACAAAGCCTGTGTCAATCAATGCCTCTCTACCTCTCCCCCAACCGAAAAACCATGCCCCTCTTTATTTTTTTTTATAAAAAGGAAAAACTCTAAAAAAGTTTTACTTCATTTATTAATTGTAAACAGAGAGCATGTTTAAAATTATGTAGGCCTAAAAACAGTATAACTATTTTTCTAAAACTAATGCAAATATGACTAGTTCATGATGGGGTGTGCTTGTGCAATATAACATGAGCTCAGGTAAGAACCGCAGCTTATTCTAATTATTCATCGTTATGATCCAAAACATGAAATCTTTAAAGCAAGCCATTTTTATTTTGATGCAACTTCTTAGAGCAGCCCGTCTGCAGCGGCAGGTAGCAGCGAGTGGCTACCGTTTGTGGAAGAGGAAAACAGAGACATGGACAAGGTGGAATCCGCTCCGTGAGTCACGTACCAGAAGAAGAGCAAACTGTGTTGCATATGTTGTTTGTGTACTGTGTCTAAGTGGAATTAAAAACTGGGAGGCGGGCTGCCGCCAGGTGAAGCTGCAGGGCCACTGTGATGCCCCCCCTGCCCCACCCACCATAACAAGCCCACCTCCCATAGCCCTACCTGTGTATACAGTGATAAAAAGCTTTAAAGCTGGGCACCAGGAGCAGAGAAAATTAGCTGTGAAGCAGTGAATGTTTTTGCTCCGAACTCTTGTAGTTTCAGAAGAGTCCCATGTCTGATCTACCACTGTTGGGTAAAGTGAAGAGAGTTAACCTTGAAGCTTTGACGGCTGTTTCTGTCAGAGCAGCACAGTAACTAAATCATCAAAGAAATGTTGCACTTCAGGAGCATAAAGACGAGGAACATAAGTTTTTTTGTTGTTGCTGAATCCTCCTGAGGGCGCTGTGTGTAGCTCAGCTAATACAGTATAACAGCCATCCCAGAGTCGCCAGATCAGATCAATAGATCATTATGCTGAAAAAATGTTAATAAAGAATATTTAAGTGATGTAAGCCTTAGGAAACAGCTTGTTCATCCAGCAGAAATGTGTTTATAATTACTGTGAAGTTAAAGATATTAAACTTGGATGAGTAGCAACCAAATGAAAATGCTTTTGCTAAATGCAAGATCAGTAGCCCCCCTCCCAAAAAAATAAATAAAAATACAGACAAACATTGGAAATATGCAGATAACTGTCTGGTTATATTTGAAGTAGAAATGTTTGGTGGGGGTTAGAAAAACCACCCTGAAGTGTGATGGTGGGAATTTTCTGATGTGGAGTTTTTACACTGTGACAGGGACTGAAAAGCTTGGATTCTTTGATTCAACCATGAATTCTGCATCACATCAAAGAGTGCTTGGAGGCAGTGTGAGACCCTCTGTTTGAAAGCTGAACTGGAAGTAGGCTTTTCAGCAGAAAGGAATGAATGCAGGTTTGAAGACATGGTCAAAATCCAGATCTGAGTCCACTAAAGTTTTAGTGTGGGAATGGACGAGTACCGTAAGATCTCACTGAAACCATATTTCAGCTGAATGCATTGTGTATGGAAGAGCAATGAAGGACTTCAGGAAAAGATCAGGAACTTATCTCTGGTAAAAAGAATGTCAAATGTTTAAATCTACTCTCAAGGCAATGTAAAAAACAAAACTGGGATTGATTGATTGGATTTAGGGCAGATTTGGCCAGACAAACCACCTTAATATATAAAATTAATTAATCTACACCAAGAATTCTCTTTTCATCTTCTAATATTAAAGTCTTGTTTAAATAAAAAGAGTTTCCCATATGGTATTAAACTTGAAAACAACAAATTTAATCAAAATTTATTTGTTTAGGCTGCATCTATGAACTTGACAAAAAAAAGTCAACAGGCAGAAGCCCACATACATAAAAAAAGCTACCAGAAAAAAAACTGCAGTGGCATAAAAACAGGAGACAAAACACATTCTGATGCACATTCAAGTAATGTAGAGAGAAAAAGTTCAAGTTTGGAAGACAGATAATTTATCTTCCTATAAAGATCTAATTAAAAATTTATCCCATTAAAACAATTTGATGGTTTTATATTTGGGGGATTTAGGTTCAATTTTAAGATAAATCAACAGCATATTTTTGGTGGAGATTATCCCCAGTTGTAGATTTTGGAGCTTAATACCAACCTATAAGTCCCTGAGCCGTGGTTCATATGGAGCTTCATGGGATGTCTCACTGATAGACAAAGTTATTTTGTTTTTTTTTCAAAATTAAAGATGGCATGATTAAAACTTCATTCTACTTGCATTGAAAAAATGTTACATTCCTCCCATTACATTCTTTAAATCCCCTCTAATTAATCTCTGTACACCCCAACAATTTGTTTAATCTAAATATAAAAAAAATGTAATTTCCTTTTGGGAATTAATACGGCATCACTCAGTTTAATTCATTTTAATTTAGTTTAGAAGTGTCTGAGGTATCTTTTTATAATGATTATAACAAAGTCTTTGTGTTTCGTCCCATCATGATCTGTCTGCTTCTGATCTGGGTCCCTTACAACCATTTTGAAAACCCATTATAACAAACCTCAAAATGGACAGTGATTCTCAAGTCCTGTTACTTTTTTTTTCCTTTTTAATCAATTGTGGCTTTAATCAAAAATTAAATCAGTTTTATCTTCAATTCATTTTTATTAAAAAATGTGTGTTTCGTGCTTCTATTATATGTCCCTCAGTCTACTGTGATCCTCCGTATGCTGGTCTAATCTCTGGCTCGCCTACAGTTAGTCCTATGTGCAGCTTTTAACTCGCTGCATGTGAAACAATTTTCTCTGTGTACAGCAGTTATGTTCTATGTACAACACTGTTTTTTATACAGTGCAATATAAATCAAATAAGATTGGATTTTGTCATTAATGCTGCTACTGACTGAAATGCAATTGATCTACTTGGTGATATACTTGACTTAAAACGAGACCTTCAAATGCAAACCTTTACTTTCATTTTAATGCCAGGAAAGTTTCATCTTCTGAACTGACAGCATTTCTCAAATGATTCACTAAAGGAACAAGCAGACTCCTCTCTCTGTTCTCCAGGGAAATATAGTTTTGAGTTGAGCGTGTAGTATCCATCACACTGATGAAATGCATAATTAATTCTCATCATGTGTGTAATCCTTCTCCAGACTTGACCGTGAAGATTAAAATTACAAGCAGAGTGCCCGTGTCGGCATGCCAGGTGAGATCTTCAGTAGTTTTCTCTCTCTGTGGCTCCAGAAATGCAGATGATTAATCAACAAGGTTAAAAAAGTATTTACACAAATAAGTTGAAAACAATCGATCCAGTGCATCGCACTGTCATACCCTTTGGGATGTGGTTCCCCTGAAAGAATGCACAATCCTCTTGGCCTGGGTTCATTTGAGACGCAGATTGTGTCGGATTGATCAATGAGAACCACTGCCGAGCCATCAATCTAACAGGAGTAGAATGGGAAAAAGGGAACATTAACATGTATAAGCTGGTGTGTCCTGACAATGTCCTCTACCTTGAGTTGGTGGAAAAGGAGCCACCTCTGGGGACATGAACAAAAGTGGGAAGTTCTTACACCTGCGACAGAAACATGTTATGTAAGGACAACAGGGATGGTGTCGATGTATATGCTTCTTTTTCATCTTTGTCAGTGTAGAGGCTTTCCATCTCTGAGTCTGCATCTTCCTCTAACAGGAATACAAAAGCATTGCAGAAAGCTGCTCTGGGATTCCTGCAGTGTTTCCCTCTGAACGGTACAAAACTTAAATATCTGGAAAAAAAAACTTCTATTTCAATATGAACAAGGACATTTGGACTTTTTAAGGGGATATATGGTAGTCTCAATTTTCAACTTGAGGGGATGGGGTTCCCATGGCAACACCTTGAGGATGCCATTCGGCTGCTAAGTGATAGGGACTATTTTACAATATGTAGCCCTGCGTGGTTCTGCAATACAAGGATAATTTTCTTTTTTTTTAAAGTTACATGACTTCAGCATGAAATATGAAATAAGCAATGAAGTCAAATCACTGCTTACAAGTCATAATACATATTAGATATTAGGGTTGAGAAAATTTAAAAACCAAAGTCTCTGCCTTCAAATAAGTATGGTTTGAAATCATTTAAGAGCTTCTTAAATGTTAGACTGTCATTCTCTCAAAAACAACTAAATTGGTTATTATTGAACCTATTATTTAAACTATGAATAGGTTAAAATAATACATGACCTCTATTCATCAATAAGAACAACCACTTTAAAGGAGGTGACTTCTAAAATGAATGTATTTGGTCCTAAACATGTTTTTTTTACAAACCCAAACCATGTAAATTATATATTTTCACCCCTTACTATGTAATGTTTTTGCCGCAAAGAAACCAGGAAGAGAGAAAAAGTTTTTGTCAGGTGTTAAAAATGAACATATTTTAAAACAAAGAAAAAACAAACAAAAACAATGTAATCTCATTTGTTGAATTCTGCCAAGGTTGAAGGTGCTGCATGTTACTTCAGATCTGACGGATGTTTTCTCAATGGACATGCCTCCCGAGGCTCATGGGAAATTGTATTAAGTGGCGGCAGAGTAATAAGCAAAGCCTAATTTCTCAGACAATGAACTGAAATAATATAAACAAAGAGTCATAGCATATAATTTAATATCCACTGGGCTATCTCAACTCCCAGACCTCTTTTTCATGATAATAATGAAATATCTAATAAGACCCCAAAGCATACACACAGCAACACAGGAATTTAGAAAACACCAATCCAGCTTTAATCTTTTCTAAATTTAGCTGCAAAGTTTGAGCAAAGAGTAGAACTGAGACAAATCAACCACCAGTTGCAACCGAAAGCAGCTCATGTAAGTGACTTGGAAGTAAAACTGCTTGGCAAAAGGCATCCTGACACAAGCTGACAAGTGGTGAGAACAGCACGTCTCGTTAACTTCTGCCGCCCTCGTTTTTGCAGCTAATCTTGGAGGTTGCATTGGTGACATTTCAGTTGCTTCTCCAACCATCCTGTCAGCTTTTAAAGCCTGAAAAAAAAGTTGGCATTTCATTTTACCCTGAACAAAGAAGCCTTACTACAGTCTTAGTAAGCAATTTGTTTGCAGATAAGAAAAGGACTGGCTGTTCTATGATAAATAAAATGAGTTTACAAATTGCTACTGAGTGTGACATTATTTTTTTAAGCTGCAATATATCTACGGGGTGAACAAGTGTCAGCATCTGGGACAGACTGTATGAACTTATACACAGACATGCAGTTTGCACTAGGATCTGCTTTGATAGTGGCCAGCCACAGTAATATTCAGCTTGCAGCATTTTATATTCAGTCCTGCAGTTATAGCTAATCTTTGCCTCCAAGGCAGTTCAGCGGTAATGCTTCATTTAAAAAAGTTGCCATCCATGTCATTATGAATTGTTAAGCGATAAGCTAATATTTAACAATAGTTTGGGGGATTTAATGGATACTTGTGTGTCTCTCTCAGGTTAGAAGGCAGTGCTCATCCATTTTATTATTATTATTTTTTAAGGGAGATAGAAAAGTTGAGTAAACTGCAGAAAAAGTAAGCAAATTTTATAGATAATAATGAGAAATATATTTAAATTCAATTTGCAAAATATGTTGACTGTCGACTGCTCCATGGTGTGGCAGGAAGCATGACCTCACAGTAAGAAAGCTCCTGCTTAGAATCCAACCTGGGGCCTTTCTGGCTTTTGCATGTTCTTCCTCGCAGGCAGGCTCTTTTTCCTAAAGTCCAAAAACGTAATATGTTGATTGCTTTTTCTCGGTTTTCTGTCCATGTGTACCCTACTGGTTGATGTAAAGAGCTGGGATAGTCTCCATCCCCCTCTGACCCTGCACTGGTATATACTGGTAAGTGGTTAGTGGATGACCGGTTAACAGCAAAGTTATTGGAAGAAGAGTAAAGTGTATCTGTACAATACATCTTTTACAGATACTGCAGGAAAAATAAGAAATTACTAGAAAGTTTGAAAAAAAAAACTACTTTAGAAATACTAAAATAAAGTTAACACAGATCAAATTAAGGTTCTAGCAAGGGAGCAGAGCAACTGGTATACTGGGTGGGTGGGTGGGCATCATCCGCTGCCACCGAGTAAAGTGATTCAGAAGGGACACACATGGACCAGTGAGGGAGGGAGGAGGTGCTTAAATAAAAGAAAAGAAAATGTACAACAGGATACAGTAATTTCATGCTCTTAAACAAATCTTAAAGGAGAAGTCCACTTTTTTGCAAGTGGGGCCTTAATTGTGTTGTAAACTGAAGTGTACTGGACACCTATGGTACTTTTTGGAGATTTGGATCCTTCCCTGAGATATTTGTTTCAAACGCCAAACACCAAAACGCCATACATGGAACAGTATTGGGCGTG
>JAVQJG010127467.1:0-11000 GCA_036024015.1 Craterocephalus amniculus | reverse complement strand
ACTAGCCGCTTTCGTAAACTAAAATGCCCTGAACTCGTACATATGCGCAATCAATGAGTCATTAATTGTAATGAAATTACCCCTTTTACCACATACTATACCACGTAGAAAACCATTTTCTTAGACAGATTAAAATAATATCAGGTATAGTTCCTTTAAAAGAGCATAAAAATATGATTTAATTAAGTTTATAAGTCAATACTTGTTTTGTACCTAGACCTAATTTCTCGTGAACAGGACCCCTACCTTTTTGCTAGGGAGAGTTATGAATTTCTTTGTTGGTAAAGACCTTTAAATTTTAACCTTACATTTTTAGGCATGATGCATTACAGATTAAAATTCCTAACAACTGCCAGATGAATAACACAACTGAACCAGTTATGACAAACTGTATGTAATGTGTATGAAAGTTGGAGATTTATCTCCAGAGTTCTGATATTTATTCTGATTTATTTATACAAGACTGCTTTAAACTGATTTGAATTCAGTAGATGAACCTGGCCCAGCCTCTTGGCTGGTAATGCTTTGCTACCCTCTGCTGGCATCCCCGCTAACTGATGGGTATAAATGGGAGCAACTGAAAAGCTTCAGTGTGGTTCATATATATAGTTAAGCAAAAAGCAGTGGTACCAAAAAACCTTTGAGGCAAAATAAAAAATTCTGCTTCACAATTCTGCCAGTAAGCAGCAACATTGAAACACCTGATTTATTTATGCATGCTGGACAGTTATTTGGAGAAATAACCAAAAAGCTGAATGAGGCATGTGGTTGTTAAATAAGCTTTCATTTGTCTACATTATGATGTACATTTGTATGTTTTTATGGACCATGCTATTGTGCATATCTATGTCCATGTGTCTATGCATTCATATACATCCGCAAGCATTAGCTGTCTCTACTGTAGCATACAGTAGATATTCCAAAGCGGTTGTTTTGAGGTATCCAAGGTTATGCCAAGGTTTGCAAACTCTGTTCCTCTCCATATACATATCAAAAATCATCATCATATTTCACAAAAGTCCTAAAAGTAGATTCACCAACACATTTCTACGTGCTAGTGTCAGCTCACGGTATGTTGGTGGATTTCTTCACATTATTTTCTCACTTAAAGTACTCTATTACTCTATAACAACATTTCTATTCAAAAATTCAAAACTTTGCATACAGTTTGTTTGTCCAGCTATGCTATTCCATCATCAATTGGGTTATAATCTGAAATGTGTACTTTACTGTCAGCCAATACGTTTGCATGTTTAAGAAAAGGTTTTGAATACAGATTAATCATAGATCATTATTAATCATAATCATTAATCATAGATTTTTTACGACACAATGCTTGAAAGGACATTTAATGTCTAACCTGATCCCTAAACAGGAGTCATGCACATCAGAAAAAACCCTACAGGATATAGTCCAGATGGCTTTGGTCAGACAGAGACAAAGAAGATGGTGACATGGCATGAAGTAGAGTAGCCTATTCTACTAAATATAATGCATCATGTTCCACCCAACACACAAAGAGAAGCTGATCAAAGAGAGACTAGTGGAAGTGATAAAACACACATCAATGAGGCTTTGACCATTTATCTGGCTCCTTTTTTCAAAGTCACGGTTGATAAAAGCCACACCCCCAGCTAGATAATTTGCAACCCTTGTCAGTTGTCATATCCCAATGCACTGGTGGCACACCACTGTCACTCAATGTCACACCACTAAAGAGAAGCTCAGAGAATTAACAGGCGCCTCCGCACCAGGCTGTTGCCGGCCTATTTCTACCCAAAAGTGAGGAAAAAAAAAAAACACAGAGTAATAATCAAACTTATAAGTTTCTGTTCTAACTTGCGGTGTATTGAGTTGCTTTATAAAAAGAGCTAGTGGACATTTCCTGAGTTGAAATCTTCTCTCATTTATGTTCTTTTTACACAAATGGATCTGGCTTAATTTTTTAAAAGGTAGTTAACAAGAGACAGGGAGCAGTGATCTTAGTGAAATTTTTTCAGAAATCCTAAAGTCCAGTTAAAGATTCAGCATGCATTTTTCTCCTCTGAGCTATTTGAAAAACATTTTCTACAAAGTAATTTGTATTTACTGAACTAATTGAAAATTCTAAATTGAAATCTGCCAACGTTTTAAACAACATTCATCTTGAAACTAAATAGCAGCTAAAATAGCAGTCTTGCATTCAGCCCTTGGTGAGAAAGGTCTATTGACTGCTGTTGTCATGGTATTTGAAGCAGAGACAAATTTCTAATAGTGTAAGAAGTTTAGGATCATCTTCCTGCTGCCTCTGCTGCAACGATCCACATCCATCAGTTAACTAATATAACTGTAGTGTGAAGTGACATGTTGATCAAGAATATTTTAAGACTATATTTTAAAACCAAACTTGAATAGTTCAGATGGAAGCCAAACATAACTTGCTGGATTAAATCATTGTAGCTAATCTGGTTTAGTTGAGATCAGAGGACTAATTTATATAGCAGTTAATAAGGCAGACTTTTCTCAGTCTGTTGTCTCAATAAATGCTAGCAATATGCTTAGACTGCGAGTTGCCCTACAGCAGATAGGACTCAAACCGTTCATATTCTCTGCATACACATAGCCAGGATTATCAGGTGCCTGTTCAAGGCCCCTATCACCTTTGGCTAAATAAGCCAAAAATAAATATATATAAATAACCAAGATAGATGCATAAACAATGTGCACATTTATTTAAAAACAATAATAAGTAAATGAAAGTGTACATGTGGAATGCAGACATTTTATGTGACTGCTTTAGAATTTAAGAATTTATTTTCGTACATTTTAAATTGTAATTTGCACAACTGTGAAAGTCCTGTTGATGCTTAATGAAAAAGGTTTTGGAAAAACACAAATCCATCTAGATTTAGGTAATAGCTTCTAGATTTTAGTTAGACACTGTGAAAACTATATTCTACTAATATCATAGCTGCTTACCTCTGCAGTTAAAAATTCTGGGTGCAAAACTGATCTACAGAGAAAACAAACAAACAAACAAAAAACAAAACAATAAGGTCTTAACTTGACCTGAAACCCAAAAAACTTTAGTGTTACTTTTAAAGCCCAACAACTGAAGTTTTTCAGATATTTTTCTAAATAAAGGGCAAATTCACCCTCCGTTTTGCATCTCATCTCTTCTCTGAGCTTCATCCAACCAGTAAAAGTCAGCCTGATGTTGACCCTTGTCTCATCTTCTGGTCTGTCACACTCTTTTCCCTTCCTCCTCTAATAATGTCTCCTTGGGTTTCTTTGACACAAACTAAAGTCTAAATTGTTGAAGCAACATTAACAGCAACCAATTTTATTCTGACGGGTTGTGTGTGGCTTTTCCACCAAAAGGCAAACAGCTTGGCAACTTGTTTGGAGCCAGAGAAAAAACTAGATTCCTACTTTGGTAATTGAGTTTGATTATGGCACCTTGATAAACCTCTAAAGGTCACCGCTTCTCTCATTTTTACCTAAGCTAAAGGATACTGAAGCAAGAATGCTATCAGGAAAATTCAAAAAGAAGCAAAAGCATCTTCCCCAGTTGGTGCAATTTGCAACCACAAGCAAATCCCTCAAACTATAGAAAGTGGCAAAACTTTGTCAATTTTTCATCTTTAAAATGAAAAACATACAACCACTTTAATTTAAATGACACTCCTTTCATTTAACTAAAGAATGTAATTGTGGCACTTTTCTGTGTTTCACTTTCTAAAGGTTCGACCTGCTGCAAAATGGCATTGTCCTCTGCCGTCTCACTTTGATTAGGATAAACAGCCACAATCTAGTTTCAGTTTAATTTAATAAGCAACAACAAGTGGAGCTGAATAGTCAACGTACACAGAGTACTGATACCACAAAAACAATTACAAGTCAGGCTGTTTATTTGTAATATTTGGCTTCATGTGCAGCACATGAGTCATCTGAACCGTTGAGCAAAGTCAGGTGACTCAGAGATGCAACATATCAAAGGCATGAGGGTAAAGACTTGACTTTAATGACATACCGAAGTCTGAACTATTGGATACTGTAAAGGACAACTGATTTGTCACAGACCAAAGGGAAGAAAATCAGACTTGCTTACAAATACATCCCTTTCAATGCTCATTTACAGTTTATATTGTAATATATATGGTGTATAAGCAGGAAATGTACCAAAGAAATGACATTAATAGTTACATTTAAATCAGAAAAACAGATATGATAGATTGTCCCTATAGGGTTAATACAACACAATAAAACTAATGATAACCCCTAAAGCTAAATGCTTCCGATAAATAAAATCAGCTGATCCAACACACCACCCTCGTGCTTTTAAAAACCAGGCCAGCAACAAGTGGTTGGCCACCATCCCAAACTAATAGACTTTATATTTTCCTTACCGTCAAAGCCAGCTTCTAACAAACCAAACTGCTCCAGCACCTTAACAAACAGGACAACAACTACCAGCACGGCAATCATTTCCAGTCCCTCCAAGTTCATAGTGAACATGTCGCTCAGGTCACTGGCTGCCCATGGCCGACGACACACAGCTCAGTGTGTTGCACTGTTAGCAGGCCATCAAATCCACTTCAGAAGCCTGTATCTGTGGCTCTGATTAAAAACCGGCACAAGTCAGAAAGGGAGGGAAGGAGGGGGAGAAGAGGTGAGTGAAAGAGAAAGGAAGGAGGGAGGGGCAAGTGGCAAGGATGAATGACAAGGGGGGTGTGAGGGGAGGACGAAAAGGGTAAGGAGGGAAGAATCTGATCATGGTGACAAAAATAGACAATGGGCACAAGGATAAAGGAGACGATGAATCTGAATGGTTGTAGTCTGTTGTAGTCCATAATTCTGACGCCACCATGTGGTTCATCAGTGCAACATCTTTTGTTTTTTCTATACATTTTATTTAATTGTTATCTATAACTCAGTTAAGTTCTGAGAAGATATCATAATAAGTGTCATCATGTGATTCTAGGTCATGTCCAAAGGTGTCTTCAACTCTGTTAAACCAGAGATGTTTTAATATTACTCATATAAGGTTACTGAATTATTCCTGTCAGAGGGAGATGCGTGTCTTTTCTAGAGTCACACACCTTTTAGCAAAGTGTGTGTACAGGAAATATCCATGCCCTTCAAGACCACACAAATAACTTTCAAGACTCAACTCGCATATTTACTTTAGATTTTTTTTTATTATTTTGTTAAATTCGTTGCAATTTTCAAGTATCTTTCTGAACCTCTACTTAGATTGAAAGGGGTGAAATAGTGATGAAAGTGGTATAAAAAAAAGAGCAGGTGTACAAAATTACATGGTACGCTGGCAAATTTTACAATGTTCAAACTGGCAACAAGGAAACTGGCATCATTTTAAACACTTTACTGTTCAGCAACGGTTTTCAATACAAACACAGAAATAAACTGAAATTAAAAAAACACGCTTTCGAAAGACCATATCTGAAGCTGAAGTTAATGAAAATATTTCCAGTATATCCCACTCTTTCCAAAACCTGATACATTCCTACTTAGTGTGAAATGTCAGCTCAAAAAATAAGCCATACTAGTGGAACCTCGCCATCACCCGGACTTTAGATGAGGCACAAAAGCTGAAGGGAGAACTGCAGAGGAAGAGGTCAGACAGAATGACAAGGCGCTGGAGAGGGAAAGACCTTCTGAGCAGACGGCAGCAGGTTGCTGCTGGAGACGCTGGGAGGAATTTATCTGTTGTCTTTTCAGTCTCTTAGAGGATGCAGAATTTCAGCACATACACATCCAAACATGATCAGGTAGCCCTTGTTAGTTTTCAAAATCAACAATCCGTGCCTCATTTCTTTAGAATCTTACATCTTGGAAACTCTAAATTAGATTTATTCTAAGTGCATAATGTGAACATGTCATTAATACAGCATCTTTCTGCCCAGAGCTGATGAAAGAGGCATGTGGCTTATATCCCTTTTTTAAATTTGCCAAAAAGCAAAACCTGCATCTCCCTCTGAATCATTCAGAAAACAGTGGAAGATACTTCTTCCGGGACAGTTTGTGTAATCTTAATTAGAAAATGCAGGCAGCATCTTCACAAACTGTCAGCCCGAAAAACAATGTTAGGATGCCGTTTTACCATGGAAACAACATCTTTGCTGCCCATGCTGTTGGGCATCTCATTTATTTATTTTTTTCCCATTTGTGGAAGCTCAGAAAATGCTAAATATAGCCATCAAAATCTGACAGTGTTTATGTGTGGGGGGTGGGGGGTGGGGGGTGGGGGCTGTGTGCGTGGGTGTGTGCTGTCAGGTGACATGAAAGGAAACTGTGTAGGAAGCTCCTTGAGAATTGAGGTTGTAAAAGGTGAAAATGTATAATAGTAGCCTCAGTGAATAGAAATGAAATGTTACAGCTTTTTTTTTGTTCCATTCAACAATAACATGACCTAATCTCAAAAAAACTTCCTCCACTTCCCACCATCTGTTCACCAATCACCCTAAACTTTCCACAGAGAATAATCAAAGATCTTGGCTAATGGTGATGAAAATAATCAGCGTTTGTGCATTTCTTCAGCACAAACTGTGCAGTATCAATCAGTGTGTGATTGGTGATGAAGATAATTGCCACTGTGCAGCATTGTGGTGTGCAGGATGGAGTAGGGAGCATTATCTGTACTAGTAAGTGGCAAGAAATGTGTGCAGCACCTGGAAATGCACAAAACTGCTGCAGGGAATTACAAAAAAAAAAACAAAAAACCAAATCATAAACAAAAAACAAAACAAAAAAAACAAATCATAACAGTCATTATAACACCTGAGAGGTGCATCATTTTAGATTGGTGTTGAGTCATGGCCACTGGGAACTGGGATGACTGTGAAAATGATTGCTATATTAAACAGACAATCTTAAATAATTATTCCTGTATATTCATATTTAAAAGCATTACAAGTTTGTTTTCTGTCTTTTTTAATGCAACCATTCCTTTGAGTTGGCTAGATCGAGAATCAATTTGTCAGTGCAGTCAAAGCTGGATGTTTCTTAAATGTGAACAAATGCGTTTTAACCAAAACTTAGGGTTTCATCTTCCCTTGAAATTATGACCTGGAGTGGTTTTTATACTCATTGTGCATCCCCTTACTTGCATTGATATTTCATAGCTGGTAATAGTCTTCAACAAAGGACACAATGGACCCCTTTCTAGGTTGTATTTACTTAAAAACCAAATTATCCATGTCAATCTTAAATCACAGAATGAATGCTTATCTTTGTCTATTTCATGCTTCCTGAGAAGCTACAGAAGAATTTATCTGATTTCTGCATCTGTAGTGAGGCCTTTAATTATGCATTTAGATATGGCCACCTATGCCCTTTTAATATATTCAGCTACTGTAAAACTCTATAGAGAGTCATACCCGATGTTCAATACTCCAATAACATTTCTTTACATTATTTTTTCCTCCCAATTCTGACAGACTTATTTCACTGTTTCAGTGAGAGAAAGTTAGAGTGCAAGTTAATGTGCAAACCTTCTTCTTTAAAGCAGAAGTAACAAAAATTTTCTGGTTTTGCATAACCTCGTGAAGAAGATCTCAGTCCATCTTCTAGAGTTTAGGCTGCTTTAAATGAAGGTTATTGCAACTGACCTGGAGTAAGCTACATCAATCTGTTAACATGAACACAACTGAAGGAAGAAAGTGTTTTCTCATGCTAAATTAAGTTACAATTGAATTCCCATCTGTAAGAAAAACAACAGTCCTTCAACAGGCTGTTAAAACAAATGGATAGCTTCCATTTGTTGGGAGAAATTACACAAGAAGGCTGCAGTGGTCTGTAACCTTCAGACAAAGTGGGTAATTTCAAGTTAATGTAATCATGATCTTGTTAAATTCAGAGTAACAGATGGTGCCACAATGAGTCTAAAGCCAAATTTATGGTGCAAAAACATTGTCTCAGAAAGAGGATACTGTCTCTTTACTCTGTAGAGAATAATATCACGCGCAACATGTCTGAGATAAACAGTAAGCTAATCAATAACATTTGAATTACATTACTAAATGCTTTGTCAAATATTCTTTTTTGCTTGGTTGAAATGTGTTTAAATGTGTTCAGCAGGATCTAATCACATTTTGCTCAACTGACCAAGCAAAGCAATTGATGAGATACACTGATGTGACTTTCATCAGCTGACACCAACATCTTTCATTGATTGACTTTTTTCCCCCTCTGTTGACTTACTGCAAGAAATGTGTTTGGATATGCTGCCATCAAGTGGATATTATAAGAAACTACCCATTTTACTGACCATCACTCAATAATGTTCCCATACAACAAAAAAAGGTTTTGTAACTTTTACATTGCATTATTATACTTAAATAACACAGAGTAATATTTAGCATTGTAATTGACTAAACACTAAGCAAGATTTGCTGGGGAAGACTGAAAGAAAAAGGATAGAAGGTTCAGTCTGTCATACTGTATACATTCAATGAGAGATAAACATGAAATGGTTCATATAGTACTTTTTGGTGTTGCTTTATTTCATAGATAGATTAAATGCAGTTCATCTGCCACCAAATGGCTTGCAAGCATAGAAAAATAAAATAAAAAATAAAAAAACGGAAGAATTAGCTTAAGATGAAGTTTTGCCGAGACACAAAAGATGTGATTAAATTCCAAAGCTGTACTGCATTAGCAATTATAATGATATATAATAAGAAAATACGTAAAACAGAAAAGAGAGAAATTATCAGTTTCTAACCTTGGGTTTTGTAATGTTAGCTGGAATGCTAGCTGGTCTAATTACCAGTGTATTTGATTTTTTCATTTAATGTAACTGAAACCAGTAATCAATGCAGTTCAGGCCGAGGAAACCTCATCCTTCAGTCTTTTTATTTTTAGCAATTAAGTTAATGAAGTCTCAGCCTTAGGAGCAGCTCAACTTTAATTGTTTCTGTCTTCAGAAGATGATTTTCTAAAAAGCAAGGCTAGAAAACTGATTTTGCTTTTAGTTAATAAGTATCTTCTGAAGTAGAACTTTAAATTATCACTTTTTGGATAGTCTTCTCTCCAACATCTCCACTGCAGGAACTACAATGGTGAAACAGGTATTTCATAAACTGAGGATTTTGAAAGTTTTCCCTCTTAAAAAGTCTACATTTTTCTTCATAAACATGTAAACGCCGCCTCCCATGCTGTTGTCCATCGGAACGATGCACTGACGTGGCCGCCATCTTGGGGCGGGGGAAGCTACGTCTGCTCAGAGCAGTAATCACTGGAGTGAGAGATCTATTCCTCATTAAAATCACCATAACTCACTTAATTTTCAACCAATTCAATCTTTCAGGTTTCGGGCGGTCGCTGGGCAACATCGAGTTTTGGCTACTTCCAAAGATTTTCCATTGGGTTCAGGTCTGGAGACCAGCTGGGTCACTCCATGACCTTCAAATGTTTCTTACAGAGCCACTCCTTAGTTGCCCTTGTTTTGGTGTCATGCTGGAAGCCACAACCCATCTTCAATGCTCTTACTGAGGGAAGGAGGTTTTCCCAAATACACAGCACCATCCATCCTCCCCTAAATACAACACAGTCATCCTGTGCCCTTTGCAGAAAGGCAGCCCAGCAGCAGGATGGTTCCAAAGGACAAAACTGAAGCTCAGGGGGGACAGAGCATTCTCCGTAGCAGCCCCCAAGCTGTGGGGAATGAATTGCCTATTCACATTAGACAAAGTACTTCACTGTCCATTTTTTAAATCTCGTCTTAAAACACAATTTTATTCCCTGGCTTTCGACTTCCCATGAGACTCGGTTTTCTGTTTTAACGTACCATGGCTTTGTTTTATTATTTTAGTTTTTTATCTTGTGTTTTATTGCGTTTATATTGTGCTGTTTATTTTGCTTACTTGTGTACAGCACTTTGTCTCAGCTGTGGTTGTTTTTAAAGTGCTTTATAAATAAAGTTGAGTTGAGTTCTACCCCTATGATTCATGGTTGGTATGGTGTTCTTGAGATTGTACTCATCCCTCTTCTTCCGCCAAACACGGCAAATGGAGCTGCAAGCCTGACCACCACCCAGCATGCAGGGCTTCTAGCATGGCATCACACTCGTTCAACACCAGCACACATGAAGCCTAAACAACATCAATTAACCAGACCCTGCTGCTGTTTGGAGCTATTTTCTATTGTTTACCTTCCAACTGGACTGACCGGTGTTTGTGTCGCGCTGCTTTGCAAGTTGCTTTGCAAGTTGCTTTGCAAGTTGCTTTGTTTTTGTTTCTGCCTGCCAATCAATGCTTAGTATTGCGTGACACCAGTAGCTAAGCCCAAGCCGTATCATACTAATTTTCCAATGGGCCCACAACTGAAGGGGGGGCAAAAAATGTACAGGTTGGTATGGGTTTTTGTAGCTTCTACAGTGGAAACGCTCAAAAGAACATGCCCGACCATACTGACCCGTACTGCACTGTCCAGTGGAAACGGGGCAATAGATAGTTCACAAGGTGAGAGCTTGCATGGAGCCCCAGTCAGAGACTGACAGTCATCTTGAATTTCTTCCATTTTCTAATAATTACACAAACAGTTGTTGTGTTCTCACCAAGCTGCTTATCTATTGTCCTGTAGCCCATCCCAGCCTTGTGCAGATTTGCAGTTTTTTCCTGGTGTCTTTAGACACTGCATGAGTCTGTGGGAAGGTATGCTTTATACAGATTACATTTTCAGACAGGTGCAATTAATACATGTAATGAGTGGAGGATGGGGGGGCTCCTTGCTGGTAGGTACTGTAGGTAATCAAATAGTTTATGCAATAAAATGCAATTATCTAAAAATTGCAGACCTCTGTTCTTGCAAAATCGGCAGTGTATCAATACTTATTTTTCCCACTGTGTCTGGATAAAGCATGATTTATTGCTTCCTTCACTTAAAGGAACTATACCTGATATTATTTTAATCTTTCTAAGAAAAATGGTTTTCTACGTGGTATAGTATGTGGTGAAAGGGGTAATTTCATTACAATTAATGACTCATTGATTGCGCAT